>RJWM01017945.1:0-42049 GCA_004363535.1 Dasyprocta punctata | reverse complement strand
GGTTGTTCTGCTGTGTTGGTCTATGTGTCCTTCAAGGCTAGCCAGGCATTCACCTGGTGTGTTGCGCTGAGACACAGGACTTGGTAGAGCTGGATCCTCTGCATAGCTAGTGAGGGCACACTCCCAGATTGTGCTGCTGGAACCTCCATCTTACTGGGTGGGGACCCAGGCAGCTAGGCGGAGTGCACTCAGGAGTGTGGCACCACCTGCACTTTGAGTCTGCTTGTGGGGAGTTCAGAGCCTCTGGAATGCCATGCCAGGCAAGCCTGAGCAAGTCCCAGGAGTATAGCACTGGGGCCTGGCTCCTGGTTGGGCAGGTTTGCAACCTCTAGGACCTGCTGTGTTGGCCACACCCCTGAACAATGGAGTTTGCGCCTTGTGCTCTGATGGGCAGAGCTCAAGTTCTCTAAGGCCCTGCAGATATGCTGGCCAGTCCCTGATGAGCACCTCTGGGGCTCTGGACTGGGCTGGGTTCAGTATTTCATATAAATTCAGCTTCTCCCTATGGGTATTTCTGTGTAACAAATCACAGCACAGGAGCCCCCTGAGCTCCGTCAGGCTCTGGGATGACATGTTAGAGCCATACAAATTCAGCTTCTCCCCTGGCATCTGTTAGCAGACTCACTTGCAACTCCACCACCCTCTTGCGAGGCTGGCTGGGTGTTCCCCTGGTGGCTTTTGCTGAGATGTGGAACTGGGTAGAACTGGATCCTCTGCGCAGCTAGTGAGGGCGCACTCCCCTATCAACCTGTTTTAAATTACAATTACTTGAGTACATATTGGTTTGAATCATCAGTGATATTTTATATTGTGAAGGAGATCCCATCTTATTCATTTCTGCATCTCCAATACCAAACACAGTGGCTGAACTTTAATACCCTTACAATAAATATTTATTGAACTGGATGGTATTAAAATTACAATTGCATTCCCTTTTCATTTTGTTTGCTTATTTCTGAAGTGTACAGCTTGTATTGTCACTGATATTTTAAGTTCATAGTGAAAAATCATTTTAATGTGCCCTAGGATTGATCCCCTTCACTATAATCCTCTGTCTTTGCCATTCTGGATGGAATTCTTTGTACAGAAGTTATATACATATATGGGTATTTCTGTGTAACAAATCACAGCACAGGAGCCCCCTGAGATCCATCAGGCTCTGGGATGACATGTTAGAGCCATATAAATTCAGCTTCTCCCCTGGCATCTATTAGCAGACTCACTTGCAACTCCACCCCAGCAGTGGTCTCTCAGTACTCTCAAAGCAGGGAAAGAGTATTGTGTCCTGAGAAACATGGCAAAGAACTCTACAGAGAACTGTGAGGACTGTCACATTCTAAATGTAAGTTGATTCATATTTTTAACCTTTTGAGCATAAGTATGGTTTCATGGATTTGTTTTATTGCCATATAAACGCTAGAAAGTGAAATCAAAGGAGACTTTGAATAATGGCTTGATATCAGAGTTATTATGTATTGTTTCATTCTCTCTGTTCTTTGCTTAGGCAGAAGCTTTTAAGTCCAAGAGGATATGTAAATCACTTAAGATTTGTACACTGCTGTTCAGTATCCTGGCCTTAACTATAATCATCTGGTTTTGGGGGAGCAAGCACTTGTGGCTGGAGGCACCCAAGAAAGTAAGTAAAGTTAATACACATCATTATCCAATGCTTCTATTGCATTCAGCTGAAGTTCACTAGCAGTTTATATGTAAACTACTTTGAAAATTAAAAAAAAATCCATAAGTCCCTTTTATGTTTGTTTTCTGGTGGTGTGAAAAACAAACTCAAGATTTTCTCTTTCATTTGCCTATTTTGGTAAGGAAAAAAAAGTAATTAGAAGATGTTGATTTACTCATTCTTTTATGATGCTTGGCTTTAAGGAGTTAAGTCTCCTTCAAGAAGAAAGAAATTTTTACTGTAATAAAAAATACTTTCCGTATTTCTTTCAATTACCTGGGCAGAAACTGATGGAGGATTATATACCACATAAGGAGAAACAACCAGAAACGGCAACAAAGCATTTTTCAGGGATTGTGTTTCTGACTTAATGCATTTGCTGTGAAATCAAGCAACAAGTTCCTTTTAGAAGGACTAATTCTCATACTTGAGTTTACATTTATTTACGATATCAAAAAAATTTAGGGCTTTTTAGCTTCTCTCTACCACAATCCTTACTATCCCACTGAGCAAATAATGCCACAAAGCAGAAGCACATAAACCAAGTCATCAATCACAGATACGTCAGAAATTTTCTGACACTGGGGTCATCCAGTGAAACTTGGTTAGCCATTGTAGCTTGTAATACTGTTCTTTAGTGTTAGTGTTATTCCCAGGCTCACAGACAATGGACAAGTTTAGATGTGATCCAAATAAAATCAGTCTTTTCATAATAAAAACTTCCATCTGAAAAAGAATTAGTCAATGTAAAAACAACAAAGTATGAAAATGTTTTCTTCTGATTTTGTGATGTTTTTCTCTGTGTGGGTTGCTTTTGTTGCTGCTGTTGCTGCTGTTGCTGCTGCTGCTGCTGCTGCTGCTGCTGCTGCTGCTGCTACTACTGCTAATTTTCTGTCATGAAATGCTCATTTTTGTTTGACAAGAGATGCAAGGGGGAAAATGTTCAATTTAAGAGGGAGGGTGAGACAAAAAATATTGCATTGGCATGGACCTTTAGGAGACAAGGGAACAGTACAAGCAGAGAGGAAAGAATATAAATTGATGAGGAAAGAGAGGCAGGGAGGGAGAAATAGAAAATAAATTGGCTAAGTATACAAAAGGAAGCAGAGAAGTAAGTCATAGCTACCCCTGGATTTTCCATTTCTGCTTCCATACTCATTTTTGCCTTTTTAATTTATACTTTGTTCCAGAAGGAATTTTAGGCATCACCTAATGCTAATAGTTAGCATCATACACTCCCTTAGATACTTACAAACCACTTACTGTTCATGTGTCTTTCTAGAGAAGCCATATATGTTCAAGCTGGCAGGGTACACAAAGTAATCAAAATCAGGAAGGAAATACCAAATGAATAAGTGTGCCAAAATGCATTCTGATACAATTCTGGTACCACTTAAATAATTACGAAGGTAATCATGCTGACCCACAAATTGCCTTTTTGTTTTTGTTTCTGCTTTGTTTTATTTTGTTGCAGTTCTAGGGATTCAACCCAGGGCCACCCCCACGAATTGAGTATTGGATCCTCTTGAAAGTTATACATAAATAAGAGGGCCACAAATCCTTTCGTTGTCCATGACTACAATGTGTTAACTGGAAGTGGCAGGTAGCTAATCTTTTGGTCATCCATAGATGCCTACCTAAATAGGGAATCAGATGACCTTTCTTGTTTTATTTCAGCCATTGGTGGCACAAATACTGTTCTGAAAGAATTTATGTAGTTTTCTAAACTTGTAGTGCTATTTGTCTCAGTGCAGTTATAACTGACAAGGTTGAGACCTTGTCTTTATCTTGTAAGTTTTCAAACGTACTAGCATGGTTCATGGTTTCTTCTGCTTCCTTACTATATCACCTTTTCTTGTCTTTCCAATACTTGTTTAAAGAAAGTTTAAGTGCTATTCTGAAATTTCTTAAACCAAAAGAAAAACTTAGTGTGTACAGACAAAAACAGGTTACACTAATAAAATTTATCAAAAATCAAATTTCTCATGAAGTAATCCATCTTGATATATAATTTTCAACAAAGGAATTCTCTGAAATGAACAAAGCTGCTATGAAACAATCCAGATAAAAGACAGTAAGTGTCTCCTAGGGCAAATTTTTCTATCATGTACAAATGTTGTTTATTTTCTTCCTAATGTGGAATTGCAATTTACAGCTTTTTATATAAAAGTCTGACTTTCATCACAAGATGAAATTGGGTTCATTGTAAATTAGGGGATCTTGAGGTGATGTGGATGCTTTACTCAGTATACTACTACCATCAAAATTCTAAAGAATCCTGGAAGATCATTCATATTCCCAATAGCTAAAAGTACAAATTGTTGTGCCTCCAAACAGACTTAGATATACTAGAAGGAGGTGAATAATCAGATTAGTTTTGGAAGCAGATTTTTAGAGAAATGCATCTTAAACAAATTTAAAACTCTCCTTTTAAAAGTATGACCCAGCAAGAAACAACAGATAGAAGATTAAAATTCAGGTTCTTCTGAATTTTCCTTCCCAAGGCTATGGGTCTTATGAGGAGTGTAGGCCCCTTGGTAGAAAGAGCTATTGAGGCTACTGTGCTTGTTGATAGCAGTAATTTCTTTGCTGTCCGAAGGTTTCCTCCAAACTGTTAGTGTTTGTTCCTCCAGCCTCCAGCATACCTCCTTTTTATTTTGTTTTTCTGACATCTGCTTATAATAAACAGTAGTTGTTTAACATCCTACACCTGGTGTTGATATTTCCATGCTAACATGGTAATAATTCTTCCCCTCCCTCCCACTTTGGTATATACAAAAGATCCAGATTCCAGATCCCAAAATGGAGCAAGGAGAGCATGTTTGACTTCTCACATAGATCAAGAATGAGTATGTATGCACACACACACACACGCACACACATACACATATTTTAGAGAGAAAAGAATAAAACAAAGAAGACTAATTCTGGCTGAGCTGCTATACTTTCTTCCAGGCCCCACCCTTCTGAACCACAGGTATATATAGGAGCCACTTAAGCTAAATAACAGCGAGTTCCATAAGGCACTCTACTCAACTTACTTAACCAAGCCAAAGAGATTTAACTCACTCTCAAGGATTTTAAGAGAGTGTCAAATTAAAGCATCACTCCTGGGCAGTGACTGCCCTGGGATCCTTGAAGCAGATTCACTGAAGAAACATTTTTGCTTAAACTTTCCTATTTTCTACATTTAACTTGAAATAATTAGAAGCCAGATCCCTAGCTAATTAATGCAACATGAAGAAAATAAATCAAAAAGAGTCCCACTCTTAAACCAACAGTTTAGAATATATAACAGATTTTGTAGCCCATCCCTCCAATCTTTTGTGGAATGAGGCAAATGGCTAATAAATTAGGTAAATGAAATAAGAATCCTTTGGGCCTAGTTACAGTTGTTTGGAAACCATCAGACCCACCCAGTATCAGACCCACACAGCAATCAGCAGATTCCTAAAGATGTTCCCTCAACCTCTAATACTATCAGTATGAGATGACAAGTGGTGGCAATAGGTAGATGTTCTTCTGCCCTTCTTACCCCCACCCCAACAGCAGAGAACCATTAACATAGTCTTGCTCAGGCTTTTGAGCCCAATAGCATTCTAGGGTGAAAATGGTCTACTCTTACAAAGAAGCACTTTCTTGCCAAGTCTGGATCCAGCTCTCTTTGTAATTATTTTCTAATAGTAGCATTGGCCTAAGACCAAATTCCTTCCTTCCTCTCTAGGTACATAAAAAGAAAACCCTCCTCCTTAGGTTTTCCATACACAACAATGGGGCTGGGGGTGAAATGTGAGCCTGATGAAGCATTTATACCCTAAAGGAAAAAGTTGGAGATGTAGCTGGAATATTTTTAACAAGGGAACTGATCTTCACCAGATGGTGTTGTGGAGGCATTTTAGAAAAAAGGACTTCTCTTCGTTTTCTTTTCCTCTTAAAGCATTGCAAGATCTAAGTCCAGCCTTGTAAAACAACTCTCAGTGAACAAGCTACTACTCTGGGTGACTCTGGGCCTATGCTTATCAGTTACTTGAAACCAGACTCTGATGGGCACATTCTAACCTTCGTATTTTCCCAAGGTGACATTTGCTGAGCACCTTATATTGTGCCAGCAATGAGAGCCTGAAACCTCAAAGAGAGCTGCTCTTAAGTAACTGCAAGTGGCAATGAAACTGTAGGAAAAGATAGTTCAAATGATAGCAGATAGTTGCAGTCCAAACTAACCTCACAGATATCAGACCAAATTAAACAGAATTAATTTTGCCACGTATTTAACACTGCAGCTAGAAAGAGATGGGGGTATAAAGATAGGAACTGAGCCCTCATGCCATGACTTGTACAAAGCCACACAACTTGTGTATGACTGAGACAAGATTAGGATTTGAACTTGGTCTGAGTATTGTTTCCACTAGCATTTTTTAGCTGCATTTAATAACCAGGGGTGGAGATTGTGAGTAGGGGAAACGTCCCAGCTAGCTCACGATTATAAATGAAAGAAATGACTTTTTCTTGTTGAAAAAGAGAATTTTCTGGCTGCTTACACCAATTTTTTTTTCAAGACTGAGAACTGGTGATTGAAGATGCAGAAGCTCTGTGTTGGTACAGAAATACCTAGTGGACCTTTAATTCCCACAGGCTAGGTTAGTAATAATATGGTACTGTGCCTTCCTTTCCCTTCCTGCCAGCCTAACACCTGCTAGCCAGCTATTCTGAGCATGTATTTTACCTTTGGAATGTGTACCTCATAAACACACAGTAAAGGGTGGAGGTGGAAAGAACAGCAGATAGATTAATCACAGGCTTCTAAAAACAAACATAAGCCAAATGTCCGCAAATCCTTATCAGGACAGGCTAAAGCCATTTGCCCCTCAAACAGATCCATCACACTGAAGTCTAAGGCAGTTTAATTCTTTATGAAAAGCCTTCCTTTCTGATCTCAGAAAGCCTCACAAACAGAGACAAGGAAGCAGAAAATTGAAAGGAGGCTATTAGGGCTCATTTGCTACCTGAGTGTAGGATTTAACTACACTAAGGACTAAATTTCCAGGCAGAGAAGAGAAACGGATTTGTATTGTCTCAACATTTTGTCACTGTAGTCTTCTAACCACACATCAGTCTCATTTCCCTTCTAATTTGTATTCCATGCCTTTGGCTTCCCTGTCCCATTCCAACATTCTGGTCCTTATGTGTGAATGGAGCCAGCCTAATGTGCAAATGGAGCAAGAGTTTATTTGAGCTGTTCTTGAAAGATACATCTGCTGCCAAATATCTCTGGTTCCTGGTGTCACTCTGCCTAAAATCCTCCATTAGTATTTCATTAGTCTAGGGAAAATACTGGACTCAACTTTTTAAAAAGACAAACATCTGCTGTTAATATCTAAATGTGAAATTGTTTCTCAAATTTATTTCTTCTCTTACATAAGGTACTTGAGGCACCATGAGATTCCTGGATGTCTACAAAAGAGACAGAGACAAATGTGCCATGGTTTATATCTAGACGTTCACCCAAAGTCTCATGCTTTTGTAGGTGGGGCTTTTGGAACTGATTGTGTTAGTAGGTTTTAATGTGCTGCAGTCTCCCTCTAGAAGCAGTTTCTAAATTCTTTCCATCCTGAGCAAAGAATTGGTCACAAAAAAGCACAAACGGTAGCAAGATTTTACATTTATTAAAGGTAGAAAAAGAAACATGCTCTGCAGAGCAAGTTTGGGTCAAGTAAAAGTAAGAAATACAGTACATTCTACAGCATGAGAATGGACTGCTGTGAAAGAGCACAGTAGCAAAAAGCCCAAAGTCAACTGTCCTTTTTGTACCAGCCATTCCTCAGACTAACATCAGGTTTGGTACATCCTCTTGAAAACCTGCTCCAGTACACTCAAGAAGTCCACACGCAGGGATTTAGGAACTGTTCTGCACATATGTCCTGGATTTTTTAGTTAACTGGTCATGCTTATTTTCCCAGCTAGCTTTGCCACATCCCAGTCTCCTGCCTCAATTGGATCATGGGTACACGATAATCATCAGTGGATTAGTTCACTGATGTGTTTATTGCTAAATGTGATGTTGGAAAGTGAAGCCTGGTGGGAGGAGGTGGGTCACCAGGGCCAATGCCTGAAAGGATATAGCTCTCTTTCTCCTTCTTTGATCTTAATGATTCTGCTGCCATGCCATGAGCACTTACTCTTCTGCTGTGCTGCCCTTCCTTTGAGCCAGCTGAATATGGCATGAAATCTCTAAAAACTGTGAGCCATGATAAACCTTTCCTTCGTTAATTTGTGGGTGCTGGTATTGTGTCCTAGCTACAAAGAAAGTAGCTAAGATTTTGGTATTAGAGAAAGGGTGCTATTGCTTTGAATACCTGATCACATGATTCAGAAGCCTTTGGAACTGGTTTGAGGAAGGAATTTGGAGTGATTTGGAGATGCTGGCTTATGACGCAGTCTTAGAATGCTGTAAACCAAACTTGATGGGGTATTCTTGTCAGAGCACAGAAGACCAGAATGCTGACAAAAATGCAGCTGGAAAAGATCAGACTCGGGCGGTTTCAGTTGGGAGCAAGGACTACATTGGCAGTTAAACTCCAGGCCATATGTGTTATGTTCTGGTTAAAAAAAAATTGCCTACATTTTGCTCCTGTCCTAAGATATAAGAGACTAAGAGTAAGGATGGTGGACTAATATATTTGGTCGGAAAAATTTTGAGGCAGTCTAATGTCAAGACAGTGGCATGGCATTATTGTACACTTTTAGCCAACTCTACATTGAGAATCAAGAGCAAAAGACACAGCTTCATGATTTAAAAAGTTTTGAGTTTCACCAGAAAGGAATCTCCTATAAAGTTGGGGCCTGCAAAGATGGAGTAGAGGAGAGCTTAACTGCTAAATAATTAGCATTTAAAAGATGCCAAGTACAGTACTTCACAACAGGGACAATAAGAAAAAATGCCTTGAGAGAATTTGAGGAACCAGTAAGGCTCAGGTTCTTACCAGGATCAAAATTTCAAAAGTGAAAGACTGCTTTGAGAAGACGGCCCCAGTGTACCATCCACTAGAATGGCCATTGACAAGGGAATTTTTCCTCAGGATTCAGTTCCTAGTGCTCAGTCACCCAGACACTCAGAGACCCCTACAGCCATGATAGATGGAAACCTCGCTACTACTCTAGCCAGAGGAGGATCTTATCATTCATGTGGCGCTGTCTTTATATCCATGCAGAATGCAAGAGTTGTGAGATTAGGAAGGCTTTCACCCAGATTTCAGAAGAAGGCTTGGGAGGCCAAGCAGTGTGTGTTTGTATGTCAGCTGTGTTTAATTTTTACAGGGACGGACAGCTAATAATTTGCCTTAAATCTCAGAGGAGACTTTGGTCTTGGATTTTTCAGCAATACTCAAACTGTTAGAACCATGGCAACTCTTAGAGATGAACTAAAAGAATGCATTTTGCATAAAAGATGCACATGAATATTTTGGAGACCAGGGATGGAATGTTATGGTTTATAACTGGATGTCCCTTCAAAGCCTCATGCTCTCATAGGTAGAGCTTTTGGGAGGTGACCGGATCATGGGTGCATGATACTAATTAGCAGATTAGTCCACTGATGAGTTTATATCTAAAATGTGGTTGAAAAGTGATGATGGAGGAGGTGGGTCACCAGGGGCATAGCTAGGGAAGATATAGCTCTCTTTTACCTCCTTTGATCTTGCTGATTCTGCTGCCATGCTATGAGCTCTTTCTCCTCTTCCACGTACTTCTAACATGCCACTCTGCCTTGGAATCAGCCAACTATAGAATGAAACCTCTATGAACTATGAGCCATAATAAACCTTTCTTTCTTTGATTTGTGAGTGTCCTGATAATGAAAAAGGAAACTAAGATAAGATGGAAATGGAAAGAGCCTGGAAAAGACTCTGAGGATACAGAGTGAACAAGATATGAAAATATACCAGAAAAGGGAAGCACAAAGATTAACTTTTCCTACCAGTGTTTGTCAATTGGTGGTAGTGTACTCCTCTCCATATGCTTTCCTTCCTGGAATAAAGCTGAGCTGAGGGCGAGTCCTAGATAAGCTACCTATAACCCACCCACCTCTTTCTCAGGCCAGCCATCCTGTTTCTGCTTTAGTGTGTTCCTGGAGAAGACAAACCAATTACTCCTGTATCACCAGAAGGACTCTCAAACCCTTAGACAGAGAGTTTAGTAAAAAGCAAAGTACTTCTGATTCCAAAGATATGAGCTCAGTCTTCATATGAGCTGGTGAAGCTTGCATACCCATTACCCAAGCATTGTGCTCCACAGGGACTGGTGCTAAACAGTATGTCTGAATTTGCTAGAACTCATTCCAACACAGTCCAAAGTGAGTGACTGGCATCATCTTCCTAGACAAAAGACAATCTGTTCCAAAAAGTTATCTTTTATAGTGAAATTCCATGTGGGTAAATATATAGCTTCCTATTCTTGTCCCTGAAGGATTCACACATATATGAAGTCATTCTGATCCCACTCTATTTAGCAACTTATCATTTCTAACATAAAACCAACAAGTTAGTTAATGGAAACAATCCAAATGGACACTTTCTCTCTCACAAAAAAAAGAGAAGAAAAAAATACCTCTGCAGGAATGTTGAAATCATCAAGATCTGCTGAGTTTGGCAGTTTCCAATAGTTTTCATTTAGCGTGGCATCCAAGTAAAGTACCATGCCAATAGTGCAGGAAAACTCATTCCACAGAAATACACTGAACAGTTTCAATGTCACCACTATGATTCCATACTCTTCTACCAATGATTGAAATACAGCCTGCACTTTTTCTTCTGCCCAGGTAAGCAAAAGTCCAATATCCCCTAGACTCTAACCTAGTTTTTCTAAGCAACAATCTATGATTGTTGCTACCTGTAAAATAAACTCTCTGCCAACACTCAGTGGCTAGTAGTGTGAACATTTTTCTCAATAATGGACAGTATTTCTAAGGAAACTACTCCCTGTTGGGAGACCTGACAGCAGTCAATCTGACAGGGATACCACTGCCCTCTGCTTGGTTCAGACTAAGAACTCAATTTGTTGCTATAGGTAGAAGTTTCTCATCTCCAGATGATTGCAGAGTTATAACTGAAAGTATATTTATAGGAAGAAGCAAATGACATGCCTAAAGGAATTTACTACCTGTTACAAACCATGTCAGAATTTCAGAATTGACTCTGGGTCCGGGAGGGTGCTCCATACTGCTTTCTTTCCCTTTTCTTAAATTTATTTTTTATTAGTACTTGTTTGTAGTACATCATGTTTACATTCTTTGTATGAAGTTGGTACAGGTACATAACCCATCTTAATTCCTTTTTCATTCCTTTTCCTCTCATCTTTCTCCCTCTTCCCTCTATCTCTTGATCACCTTCACATTTATCTCCCTTCTTCCCTTTTAAAATGATCTCTCAAAAGACTGTGCCAATATTCAAAATCTGTCTTCAGGAAGAAAAAATATGTACCATTGGTGGAGAAAACTTACTCAACAAATACTTAATTGCCAACCATGTCCAAGGCTCTTCAGGAAAACAAAGAGGTAAATTGCATTGCCTCTGTTTTTCCAGTCAGCAGCTACATTAGACTTTTCAATCTTGAAATAACACTCTTTTCTACAAAGCTTTCCAACTTGTTTTTCTACTTGAATTGGGGAAAATTTGACCAGTTAAACTAATATGCTGTCATGGGAATGAAGAGACACTAAAAAACAACCCAACCCAGTGCAAGCTTTACAAAGCTGTCACTGAAAAATGCATCATTAGAAAGCAACCTTGGCTCTGTAGAAAGCTTGCTTTTTCAGGCTTTTAGCTTATCAAACTTTTTTCACAGGGACAAGTGGGTATGAAGAAACTTAATAGATAAAGACCTCCTAACAAGCAGAAGAAAGACATTCAAATAGCACCAGCAAGTCTGGCCTAGATTGTGACAGGTAGCAAACTTCTTTAGACTTGTTGTTTACTTCTAGTTATAAATATGCCCTAAATTATAGGCTACATGTTTACTCCTAAATTTTACGGTAATAATCATCTTGGTCATTACAAAAAGAATTATCTTTTAGAGTGCAAAAGAATGACAAAGGGCAATAAGCACCCTTTCCAAGGCAGTCCTATTGAGAAGTCCCTTGTTACTTAATGCATGACACTTCACAGAGCTGTAGAGAACTTGAAGACAATGTGACAAGGTTTAGAAAACAGCAGCCTGGAGTAAACTGAGTAGGGTTGGTTAGCCTATAAAACAGAAGGCTAAGAGAAGAAAATAAATATTTTCTGCAGTTTAAAGAGCAAAAAGAATCAAATGACGATAGGGCAAGACTATTATCTAATATTGATCAAGAATACCTCTTTGAATTTTAAAATGGACAGACTGAAGTCTGCCAAGACATACATACATATGAAGCCCTACATACATATGAAGCCCTACATACATATGAAGCCCTACATACATATGAAGATAGGGAGTAACACCTAACTACTCTAAACATACCCAAATCTTTTTCTTAGTTCCAATAAATTTCGTGGAGAGGAGAGAAGAGAAGTGAGGGGGTGATTTCAGAGCACTTGGGAAAGGAAGTGGTAGCTTTAAAAACAGCATAAATTGTAGGTGGATCCCTTGGCTTAACACAAGGGAAAAATACTTTACAAGTTGCTTTGTAGAATATCATTTTTTATTTAGTCAAGGTTGCCAAGAAAGCTGTTGGAATTCTTAGTAATTAGCTCAGAAACTTGACTTTACTACAAAATATTGGCTCTGAAAGAGTCATATCATCCCAAGCACATCACTTTATTCTCAATTTTCAGCATATTTCTAATAACAAGCTGAGATGACATCTCACTACAAAGATTCCAGAAGGAGATGGTGCCCCCGTTAGTACCCAATTAAAGTATTTTATGAAGGGGTACAATGAGTATGTCATAGCCTGTTTTATTCTGCTCTCCCAGACCTATGACATGGAGCACACTTTCTATAGCAATGGAGAAAAGAAGAAAATTTACATGGAAATTGATCCCATGACCAGAACTGAAATATTCAGAAGTGGAAATGGCACTGAAGAAACACTGGAAGTGCATGACTTTAAAAACGTAAGTTGAACGTTTTCCCTATAAATTTTATTAATTAAAATTTAGAGCAATTGAGACAAATTAAAAATAGTATTCAGCCTCACCTAATTTACAAGACAAAGCTTTCCATTTGAATTCAAATTTAGTTTGTGGCTCTGACAAATAATGAAACTCATTAATTGTGACTATTTCAGGAAATTTTATTATTGTTTTGTCTGTGTTACAGGGATACACTGGCATCTACTTTGTAGGTCTTCAAAAATGCTTTATCAAAACTCAGATTAAAGTGATTCCTGAATTTTCTGAACCAGAAGAGGAAATAGATGAGGTATGTAAGAATAATGCTGGTAATAAACAGCATCATCTACTGGGTACTAACAATGTGTCAAACATTGTACTAAATTCTATAATTTCATTTGGTTCTCAAGTAACCCTACTGATAGGCACTACTATAATTCCCCTTTTCATGCAGGAAATTAAGACTCAGAACCAAAAATGACTTGTCCAAGGTCCCACAGCTAATGAGTTGTAGATTGGAGTCTTGAACTCAAAGAACTAAAGTTCATGCTTTTGTGTATACTATTTTTATACTTGTATACCATCACCATTATGTATATTTGCTCTCAAACCAAGATTTCAAGCAAGGAGGATGAGCCAGAGTGATAAAATCAACCTTGCCTAAGACACAGTTTTAAAATAATAAGTCCCAAGGTGCTCTGTCATTCTAGCCACTTTTCTCACACTCCAATAGTCACCTATTTTAAAGATTTCTGTTTATTCAGCTGCCATTTTAGGCTGGAATATTAATGGAAAAAGCCATATTACTACTCACTAGGAAAGATAAAAGCAAAGAATGTGAGAACCTCAGTGCAATATGAATTCTCTGGAAACCCTACTAGGCTAGGGTATGAGGGAACCTAGAATATCAGTGTGACTTAGTTACTTTTCTCTCATTACTGAAACAAAATACCCATGACCTAAAGTTAAAGGAGTAAAGATTTATTTTGGCTAACAGGTTGTAGGGGTTTCAGTCCACAGTTGGATGAATCTAAGGCAGAGTGGCATGACAGAGGGGCATCACAGAGGGAAAACTGTTCATGGTGGGCAAAAGGCAGCAAAGCAGCAAACCAGTGAAGAAGCAGGAAGAAACAAGTGACAAGTGATGAACCTCTTTCTGTCTCTTATATCTTACCCAAGTTACTCACCCTTAGAGTGGGTAGCACTCACACCCAGGGTGGGGCAGCTTAATCCTAGCATTGTACGATGAATTAATCCTGGCATCACATCTTTTTTTTTTTTGAGACAAGATCTGACTGCAGTTCAGGCTGGCCTTGAACTCACTTTGTAGCCCAGGCTGGCCTCGAACATACAGCGATCCTTTTGCCTCAGCCTCCCAAGGACTGGGATAACAAGCATGCACCACCACACCCTGCCTGGCATCACACCTTTAATCCCAGAATCACACACCCTAGGTTCAGCCACCTCTAAAAACCCTACTTATGGACACATGATGCTTTGGAGGTATATCCAGATACAAGCCATAACATGGTGCAATCATTGAATATCCCTGAAAGCCTAGTGGGAGATGGATCACTACTACCTAGAATAAAACCATCATTAGAGCCCTTTAGGTTCTTTATTTTTCCCTGGTATTCTATCTGTAGTTACAGTATGGGGAGAAGAGAAACTTTAGCTAAAACCACATTGTGACAGCACACTGTCACTGTAAGAAGAAACAAGCAAGCATTTGTTTAGTTTAGATTGGCTTGGTTTGATTTAGTGTTTAACTGGAAATTTTAAAATGGGATTATAACAATAGCACAGTGGCCTGTATATTCTATAAAAAACTTCTTTCTCTTTTTTCTCTTTCTGTTGTTTTTTTTCCCACTTTTCTCCAGCCCAACTCTTTTCATCTTAACTGTTGATGGCCCGTTTACTTTTTATTTCTTTTCTCTTTTTTTGGGAAGTGGGATTAGGGAGCCCTTTTTCTTTTGCATTACCCCAATTTCACAGCTCTGTCATTGGTTACCACACTACTCTTTCATGCTGCTAGCCTCCTCACAGCCAGAGAAATTACAGAGCCTTGTTGCTAGAATTTCAAATAGGAAATATCCCCAAAGATGATTTTCTGCTCCCAATGTCTATGGTAGTAACAGATTTTGTAGTGTTTTTGTTGTTGTTGTTGTTTTGCTTTGTTTTTTTGTTTAATAAGCTTAAATTTGATGCTTCTGATAGATAAATCAACTTCCAGGGTATTAGTAATGACTATAGAAAGCACTAGTAGGATAAAAGGAGAATCAATGTTGTGTGGCATCACACACCTATAATCGCAGCACGTAAGTCCCTGAAACAAGAGAATCACTGCAAGTTCAAAACCAGCCTAGTCTACATGATGAGTTCAAGGACAACCCAAAGCACATAGTGACACTCTGTCTCAAACACACAGACACACACACACAGACACACACACAGAGAGAGAGAGAGAGAGAGAGAGAGAGAAACAATAGGATTAAAAAACTATTTTTTGTAACATCGTACAATAATTTTTACAGATAATATTATAAGAATTTGAGTATGGCCAACTATTGATGAAAGCTTGAAGTGATATAACAAGGCATATTTTTCTAGAAGAGATAAATGAAAAATTCATAATGTTTCCAGTTTATTTTTCAGTTAATTTTTTTGCTAAATCTTTTAAATAACACAAATATTCATCTCATGATAGTAAAATTATTAAACCTTCAAGAAAATGCCATCGTTTTGTATTCAAACTACAGATATTTTTATCAATCAAATTTGCTATCCTGAATGGCTGAAAAAAAACCCTCCTCTTTATTTTATGCTTCTCTCACCTCTGTATCCATGGTGGGCGCATACATGTTAAACATGCAGAGCAGGTATGTAAATAAATCCAATTTTGCTAAAAAGCTAGTTAGCATATCACCCTCACTTTACTCAAAATCTTCCAATGCATTCCAAGGTCTTCACAGACTCAAGGGCGAAAGAACCAGGACTTAAAAGCTGCGAATGACTTAGGAGAAAATTATACAAAGGCACATTTCAGGGAATAAATGAAAACACTGAAACCATAAAGCTAGAAACAAAATAGAACAGAAAAAGCCTTATTAAGAGTGGGAGCATATCACTATGCACTAAGTTAAAATCTGAATGGATTAAAGATCTCAACATGAAAACAGAAACATTAAATCTTCTGGAAGATAGAGTAGGTAAAACTCTTGAAGATATTGGTATAGGCAAAGACTTTATGAATAAAAGCCAGACTGCATAGGAACTATTGCAAAAAATCAACGAAGGGGATCTCATCCTATTGAAAAGATTTTACACAACAAGAGATACCACCAACAAAGTGAAGAGACAATCCACAAGGTGGGAGAAAATGTTTGCCAGCTGTCCCTCAGATAAAGAATTGTTATCAAGAATGTATAAAGAGCTTAAAAAAATCAGTCCTCTAAGATTTAAAGACCCAATCCAAAAATGGGCATCTGAGATGAACACACACTTTTCAGATGAAGAAGTACAAACAGCAAATAAATACATGAAAAAATGTTCAACGGCACTGGTTATTCGAGAGATACAAATTAAAACAACACTGAGATTCCACCGCATCCCAGAAAGAATGGCTAGTATTAAGAAGTCAACCAATAACAAATGCTGGAGGAGCTGTGGAGAAAAAGGAACGCTTCTCCACTGTTGGTGGGAATGTAGGCTGTGCAACCACTGTGGAAGTCAGTGTGGAGATTCCTCAAAAAGATAGGATTGGAGGTGCCATTTGACCTAACTACTCCCCTTCTGGGTATCTTCCCAAAAGTACTAAAAATATCATACCATAGTGATATATGTGCACCTATGTTTATAGCTGTGCAGTTCATAATAGCCAGATCTTGGAAACAACCTAAACACCCATCGACTGAGGAATGCACAAAAAATATGTGGTATTTCTATATAATGGATTACTACTCAGTTATTAAGAACGATAAACTAGACACTTTCATACTTAAATGGATGCACTTTCAGAATATACTTATCAGTGACATAAATAAGTCACACATATGAAACTGAAAGAAAAATTATGTATATGTTTATGTATATGTATATAAAAAAGTAGTTAAGATAGTTAAAGAAAAAGATTCAGTGAAAAGTGGTTTTCACAGGGTCATTTCCAGATTTTATTTTTACTGTGAATTGTTCTTTTTAAAAATAATATAGCATTCATAACATATGTATCTGTTGCCAATATTTTTCTACTGTTCTATATATTGTTTTTTGTTATATAATAAAAAAGAGTGGGAAAATATTGAAGCCTTAACGATGAACTAGTCATTTAAGACAACACTAGGAACTGAAAAGAAGATATCATTTTTAGTAATATTAGAAAGGCTCCATGAAGCAAAAACACTCTGAGATAAACCCTACACATCTAGACTGAAAGGAACAAATTAGTGATGAGACTAGTAAAGTCATAAGCTGGAGACTGAACTTTAAAACATAAAAAGACTTTTTTAAAGACATTTTTTGTACTACAAGAGTTCTTTACTACAAAAAAGTTGCCATTAATACAAAAATTTCATAAAAGCAAAATATTATGTTCAGTTGCTGTTTAACTGATCTCACAAATTTGGATTATCAGATTTTTTTTTTTTTTTTAGTTTTAGAGAAAATCCTGGTGGCAAACTAGCTGAATCTTAAAACAAAGCAGGGATTCACAGAACCCATTTAAAAGAGAGACAGTGTAAGTCACTTGGAGTTCCAGAAGTTCAAATTAAAGCACGCATAGTCCAGGTGGGAGCCCAGATAATGAAAGAAAGCATTTCTGACTTTAAGTGAAAAGATAACAAAGAAAGCTCCCGTTGTAGTGAGCAGTCTTGCTATTAGACCCAGGAGGGAAAGATCAGTTGTTGATTTCCCCAAGGGTATCTACTGAAAGCATGGGTACGTAGGTAGTTTACCAGCAGCCCTAGACTGAAATTATTATTCAGATTCAAAGGTCTCATTCCTTTTTTTAAAAATTTCTCTGCCAATCCCCACCCTGAACTACTTTTGTCTTTCAGAATGAAGAAATTACCACAACATTCTTTGAACAGTCAGTAATTTGGGTCCCAGCAGAAAAACCTATTGAAAACAAAAACTTTCTTAAAAATTCAAAAATTTTGGAGATTTGTGATAATGTGACCATGTATTGGATCAATCCCACTCTAATAGCAGGTATGATGTCTCATCTTCCTTCTTGTCTTCCTCCCAAATACAGTAACAGTTAATATTTCCAACATTGAAAAACTACATTTCTAGGAAAACAAATGATCAGCTTATATCTTCTTGGATGAAACTGTATGTGCTGACTGCCAGTGAGGAGGGAATTTTTCACAGCCAGGTTATAAATCAGATAAATGAATGTTGACCGGCTTTCAAATATCTCAACAAAGGTAACATCACCCTAATGCATCTAACATAGCAAAAGGCTAACCTATCTCTCTTTGCACATTTATATTCACTACAGGTGGAATGCCTCACAATTTACTCAAGCCACTGTGGGTCCAACCTAAGAACAGAGGAGACAAGGGCCAAAACAAGGCTGTGTTGTCTCAAGAATTCTCTATGTCAAATTGTAGCATTCTCTGCAAAAGAAAGGGCTATCACTGCAGTCCAAATTTCTCTGCAGCTGTTTTAAGAATCATTATAAAAAGCAATTGAGGGCTAAGGGTCCAGAGTAGAAAAGTCTAGCCCTCAACTTCTACTCAGCCTGAGAGGTCCTTAGACATTTTATTCTTTTATTTATTTATTTATTTATGCGGAAAAAAAAGACACATATAACAAAGACAACAAGCAAAAGAGACAAACAAACGACTAGAGTAAATGCACAACAGTAACATTGCAGGTTTACAAAACAGGATGATAGAAATTTGACAATGGTTGCAATATTGCATATCATTATCTGACATTTTATTCTTTCTAGTTAATACAGACTTTTGTCTCTCTCATTGTTGACAACATACAGTACTATGTTACACTACAGAGGACATTCCCACCAATGATCACAACTACTGATATTCTCTGAAGGTTTAAGAAAAAAGTGACTGAATGCAATGTGGTAATCTAGACTAGATGTTGGAAAAGAAAAAAGAACATTAGTAGAAATACAGATGAAATCCAAATAAAGCCTATAGTTTAGTTAGTAGTATTATACCAATACTTACCCTTTTATGACACTTTAATGCTAACTTTTTAGTTTTGATCATTTTTGCCATGATTATGTAAGACAATAGTAGGAGAAACTGGGTAAAGGGTATATGGGAATTCTGTACTATCATTGCAACTCTTCTATAAATCTAACATTATTTCTAAGTAGAGAATTTTTAATTAAAATCTTTAGAAAAGAGAAGGGAAGAGATAGAAGGAGAAAGTCAAATCAAATTAAGCAACCAAGTAACATTTTTGAGTATTTACGGCTAAATCACTGTGAAATACATAGAAGTCCCTTTTTCTCAGTTTTTAATATAGTACACTAATAAGGCAAAGCAGTGGATGTTTAATGTCAAACAAGCAAAGAAGTGTGTATGGAAATGGTGAGACTTCTTTTGGAAAATACTCAAGATACCGGCTGAAAAACTTGGAAAAATGGTCCACATGTGCCTTAATGATGACAGTCAGAAGACACAATGAAAATCTCTATCCCCAACTGCTATTTCACCTAAACACTTCTTTCTGAAACAACTGCAGTGCAGTCGCATCACAACTTTGTATTTATTATCTTAGTTTCCGAGTTACAAGACTTTGAGGAGGATGGTGAAGACCTTCACTTTCCTACCAAAGGAAAAAAGGGCATTGAACAAAATGAGCAGTGGGTGGTCCCTCAAGTGAAAGTGGAGAAGAGCCGTCATGCCAGACAAGCAAGTGAGGAAGAACTTCCAATAAATGACTATGTGAGTTATGTTCATCTTACTCTTTTTTAGAGAAGGGTAAAAATCCCTTCATAAAACTTATTACCGCTCAGATCACAGTCACTGAAAGAATGATCATGGTTTTAACAAACAAATATGTAAGAAACTTGGGATCTCCAGAAGGCTTTTGTAAAACCAGTCAATCTCTTGATACATCCCCATAGTCAGCTTGAGAAACCTAATTTCTCACCAACCCTTAATTCATAGAGTCATGTAATTCTTTTCTGCTTGATGAAGCCTCTTCTTAGTGAACTTTCCCTTCCGACATTGTCTTCTTCATCTTTCAGACTGAAAATGGGATAGAATTTGACCCCATGCTGGATGAAAGAGGTTATTGTTGTGTGTACTGCCGCCGAGGCAACCGCTACTGCCGTCGCGTCTGTGAACCTTTACTGGGTTATTACCCGTATCCATACTGCTACCAAGGAGGACGGGTCATCTGTCGTGTCATCATGCCTTGCAATTGGTGGGTGGCCCGCATGCTGGGGAGGGTCTAATACAAAGGTTGATTTCAAATATTTAACCTTCTATCAGTCAGCATATAACAGATGCATGCTATTCAATGGATTTCTGCCTATGAGGCCTTTAGCTAATAACCAGTTCTCCAGAATTACTTGTAGGTAATTTCTCTCTTCATGTTCTAATAAACTTCTACATCATCACCGATGGCCTGATTGCTGCTGAACATGCTGGATAAGTGTTTACTAAGGCTATTCCTGGTAACTGAAATGCAACAGATCTGTCTAACATAGGTGGAACAAAGGACGATTGCATTTTATCATCGTTTGAAAGTAGAAAATGATAAGGCATAATGATTCTCAAATCTCACATTTTATTTTCGTATTTTATTGAGAAAGTAGAAATGTGGGGATGATGATAAAATGGCTCCATAAGTGATACATAAAAATAAATCTTTTTGTGTACAACCCCAGTGCTTAATTATCAGAAAGGCATATTGTGGATTTGTTTCAGTATCTATTAAGCTGCTGGAGTGAATCACAGAAGGCTAACATTAAAATATTCTAAGTGCTCAGATTCAGAAAAAGAAAAACCTAACTTAGAAAAAGGGTCCTAGACTCTCCTTGTGTGAATAGGAACTCAACGTTGGACAAATTCAACATTGTATAGTCTTTATGGGTGACTTCTTTTCAGATCAGTTAGAGATTGTCTGGCTACAAATCTTTCCAAGCAATTATCTGAAAATCAGGATTCATGAATATCATTCACAGATAGGCATGGCAGAATGTTATTCAGCTGAAGGAACAAATGGGATTTCTCTTCTCAAACCACAGGTAACTGGTAGTATACCACTTGCTTAAAGGGAGGGTAGGGCCTACTTTCCCCATATTTTTCTTGGGAAAGGGAAAATGGACAAAAAGAAAAAAAAAGAATTGGTTAGTGGGCAATGTTAACCTTGATGACCAAGTCAGGTCAACTTTCAAAATTCATGCTCTACGAATCTGCCAACCCTTCTAATTTTATTTGAAGGCAGCATCCTTCATTGCTCAACTTCAAAGTTATTGTGTCATGAAATTACTTGTCTGTATCTTTCTATCAGAAAGACATTTTCAAATAAAATCTTCACCAAGGTGCCTGTGGACCGAGTCATTTTCTCCCATTTAATAATTGAGAAAATACATAGAAACAGCTTTGCACCAGGCTGAGTTAAGATGAACCAGTGAAGCCAGGCATGATGGCACACACACATAATCCCAGCACTCTAGGGGCCTGAGGCATGAGGACTGAAAATTTGAGCCCAGCCTAGGCAATTTAGCAATTTAGTGAAACCCTGTCTCAAAATGAAAAATAGAAAAATGGCTGGGGATGTAGCTCAGGGTGAAGATTAGCTACTCATTGGTAGAATCCATGCCATACTTGGAATACCAATTTTCACAGAATAAAAATATGATAAAATATATCTAACAATGCATATCTCAGAAATATTTTCTTTTCTATCAGTGATGCAGAAGACATCTAATCATTTTGCAGTGCTTAAATTATTATAACAGATATTAATTTAAAGTTGAAATAGAAAAATGTAAAATACGAGATTAATTTGGGGTTTGTGAACTTCATGATGTTCTCTACTGTTGTTTTAAATAAATCATTCATTTTAACATTTTTACAAGATCAGCCAACAATTTTGGATTTCTGAAACACTCTACTTTAAGCAATCTCTAGTATACTATGTGCTCCATGTTCTGTGGGAGGTACAAATAAAGTACAAAGTATTTCCAAGGAAAGATAAGATACTCAAACTACACAAACACCAGTACAGGAACTTACCCACAATAAACTACAGTTTTATATGCTATGCGCATAAACAAACACATATCACATTTTCAGGCTCAGAGTTCCTATTCACACTGTTTTACTTCAGAAAGCATTTCTTGTTCAAATTGGATACCTCAATCTCCAAATAGTTTCACAGTGAGAAACTATGATCCCTTAATAAGTTGGATCATGAGTTACAAAGAAAAGGCAAGATCATGCTCAAAAAAGGATTTAAACCAGGTTAAAAAAAGAAAAGAAATAAAAGACAAGACAAAACAAGACAAGACTCAGGTTAAAAAAAAATAACAAACAAACTCAAATACACCAGTCTGCTGCTGCACCTTAGGTTGAGGCTAGGTGGAAAAAGAAGTTGTGATACGTCTCCTGTCGTAAATTTTTATCTCTTATTTGAATCCTGAGTTAACTCATTAAATTATGCATTATTCTGCCCTCATATCAACTCAGTAAAAGCTACGGCAGCCTCTCCTATTTCTAACAGTTTTCCCTGAGCCCAGCCTCCTGACATAAGGAGAAACAATGAGGTAACTCTGACCTCCCAATCCAGAAATCTGGCTGGAATTTAAATGTACCTCTGTCTTCTACTCCAGTCTTTTGCCATATGTTCCCAACTTTCCCTGCTAAATCACCCCTCACTTATGTTTATAGTTCAGGCCACAATCTATTTTGTAGCTCAGCTGCTGCTACCTCCTCCCTGCTGAAGTTGCCTGGTTGTAACTGAAACTAACATATGTGTTTTATACAAAGTTTATATTTCACTTATAGAATTTATTAATGCCATTTCTTTTCCCAAGAGTTTAATAGCTATTTACAACTTTAAGGATAAGGCCTCACTAGCATTCAAAAAGTCTTTAACCAAACCACTCACAAATATCACCTCCTAGCCCTTTTCTCCTCCCACTGACCCACTTGACTTTTGTAAGTCACCTTAGCTATATACTTTATTTGTCCAGTTACCTCACCTGTTTTACAGAGTTGTCTTTCAGTAATATGAGATTTTTAAATCCCATGTTCCTCTTGCCTAAACATGAAATATAAATGTTCTCTACGTCTTTCCGTGCCTGTATAGGTTAATATTGCTTACTGTACATGACCTTTAGATACGACTTTAATATGTGCATTCTAAAAAAAGAAGAGCATGTATGCCCTCTCCCATTTTGCTCTGTCTAGAACCTTCTATAGTATCTAAAACACATAGGAGACTTTTAAATGTTATTTTAACTGAAAGCGATGAGTAAAAGGGGGGCAGAAAAGAAGAAAAGTCACAAAAAGCACAGCTACAAAGCTCTTCAGACTCTTATTCAAAAAATTAGTCTTGAGTTTTGTCCAAGTTGGAGATAAAATTTCTTATCTTACTTAAATCTATTTTTACATTCCTCGTCTTTTGGCAATTTCTATAAGGGTGAGGAATTTGTCTAATCCTAGCATGATCATATGCATCGATGATTGCCCACATCTCCATGATCTATCTATACAAATGTAGGCTTTTTGCATTTTCATTGCAATTTTCAATGATTCTATGCATAAAAAAGAAAAATAGTGTATCTGCTGTGAAATCACAAAAATATCATTTTACCTTTCATATTCTTTAGGGATCTAAATTCCAATCAAGAAAAGTCAGACAAGGCGAAGCCATCCATTACTCCCACTCAGCATAAGGACACTGCATTAGTGTGCTCAGCACCTTCCTGCACACCTAAAATGGCTCTTTGGCAGGGCTAGGGGCAAAGGAAATCTATTTTGAGTCTTTATATATAAGGATCACTGTCTGGCTGAGCCCAAAACTGTCATTTTGGCTCCTAAAGTCTAACACTGAAATCTTACTGAGATAAATATGGACCTTCTCATTCAGGCAGTCAGGAAATGCGTAGATCTATTTTATTTATACCCTTAAAAATGATTTTATTTTGACTTTCCTGTTTTTTTTTAAAAGTTTTATCCTGAGGCTTAATTTTGCTGACGGCGTTCTGTTCCCCAACAAAAGGGAAAGCGGTTCCATATAAAAACTAGGTATGAATGTACACATTAAAAAAATGTTGCTTCTGGCCTCATAAAGTCCTGTTCCAAAGTCTCCTAGGATATCTTTAATCAATTTGTACTGATTAAAGCTATTTACCCAATGACTACAATGATAATTTGTCTAGATCAATATTTAACTCTGTTATTTGTAGCCCAATGAATAAATAGTTGTTTACTTGCTGCTTTGATATTTGGTTTTTCCAGTTTCTTCTTACATACTCATGCTTATTGTTCTTGCTAAAAGGGCTTAGAAAGAGAGGCAAACTGAACAAGGAAATCAGACCAAGCCACAGTAAATAATTTAATCAAAGCAGATGAATAGCAATAAAAAACTGGCAATTCCATAGTGCTGAGATGACCTCTGATAGCGATATTAATATTTTGTTTATATTTATCTTCTGCTGAAATTTATCATCTGCCATTCTGATTTTTCTACCAACAGCAGTATTTCTGTTGGTCTTACAGAGGTGCTGGCTACTAGAACAAAATTCAGGCTTACATGCTTATCATCCATCAGTAAACAATAAAGAAGACATCTGTCAAGGGCAAGGAATTTAGTGTGCAACACCTGGACATGGTTGAGTTGCTGAAGCAGAAAGTAAAAAGCAGCAGTGTGACTATTAAAAAATAGAACAGAGATATTTGAGCATATTTATTCTGTAAAGAGGGCAATGTGGTATGCTGACTCACAAATTCACTGTGTCCATTGATATAAATTCTTTGTGTTGGGGTTGTTTCTTACACAGTAATGCTCTTCTTGCTATGTATATCTAGTGAACTGCTGTGATGTAAATTCCCCAAATACTCATAATAGCTTTTGATGTTTTGGTTATGCTAAATTGTATCATGCTGAAATCAGAATGGTTTGTGCTCTACTTTTTACATTTACTGCTTCTTTAAATTACTTCTCTCTTTGAGAATTTCTTCCCACAAGGGCCTGTCAACCTAGAGAAACTGTTACACTAATGATTAACAAGATATGAAAATTCTAGTACTCCTCTAGACACTGGCATAGCATACAGAAAATAAGGTCCTCTTCGTTGTCCAGTCATTTACAAAATGTTTGGCATGGTAAGATCTACACCCTCTAAACAACTAATAATGTATGAGACAGAAGTTTTTTCAGGAGGATTCAGAACAACAAGAATTCTTTAAATGCTCTCAGAGAACAAACACTTTTCTACAAAAACCAACAGTGTTGTCTCAGAATCAACCTACCGCTTATTCTAAAAGAATTGTACAGCCTGATGTTCCAAAAATACTTGTTTTCTATAGCCTTAGACTCAAGTTTAGCTGTATATACTAAAAATTCCCAAAATATGTAATTTAAGGAAGAGGTAGGTAATCAAGGTTGTTCGGTCAACCAGCCCATGCACCCCTTTCTGTTCTACCATCCCCAATGTATGATTTTCATCCTCAAGATCATCTCACAAGCTAAAAATAACAATTATTCTAGCCATTACTTATAAATTTCAGTTTGGCATCAAAAAAGAAACTGGGCAGGACAAAAGGCACACCTATCCTTTATGGAAGCTTCACCTTACATAGCTTCAAAGAAGACTGGTAATAGTCTTTATTCTGGGTGCATTACTATGCCAATAAAAATCAAAACTGAAGAATGTGAGAAGACATACTAGAGGAGATAATCCTAGCAATCTTGGCAATATCCAGTAACTTGTCATGGGATCTAAAATCCCTCTTATTAAAAAGTCATTCTTTTTGTATTAAGTTTCTAGCCCTTAAAATTTATGTTAAATGCAAGTACATTACTTTGAATGTGGTAAAATCTTAACAAAGAAAGACTCATTCATGTAGAATTGCAAAACAGTCTAGGAGATTAACTTTTTTTCCCAAGAATGAAACCAGAAAGGAACCAAAACCACTCATGAGGAAACAAAGGACATATTAAGGGAAAGCATCTAAAGGATTCTATGACATCAAGACAGTACATGTGGAAAGACTGAGAGCAGGAAGAGGATCAAGAACAATTTTGCTGACTTCACAGGGCTTTTTTTTTCCGGACTGATCTCACATGTTTAGGTTAACACAATACTATATAGTTGCTATAGTTCATAAATTAAGCCCAAAGATAATGTATGATAAAGCAAGCAATTCAATTTATTATATTTTCCAAGGTTTTTATTTGCTTTTCATTTTTGCCAGCAGGTGCAGTAGGATGTATTAAAAGATTTAGAATTGGTTCAAAAAAAGAAAAGAAAAGAAAGAAAGGAAACCTTTAGAATAATCACAGTTCTTTTTCTCGAATCAAAATAGACAATATTTTTGAATAAAAGTGGGGAAAGGTATTACTTTTCAAAAGTCTTCATTAGATTTTGGAGTAAGACTTTTATATAATGTTATTTTTTATTAAATAAGTTTTGTTTTGACAGAGTTACATTGCCTGGAAAAAGTCATGTTCTACATTCCAAGGTATCAAAATATGTCTAACAGAGCAAATTTCATGACACTTCGTACACTGAGTAGATGTGAGAATCTGAGTTCAGAAAATACAAATTGTATTTTACTGTCACCCAGAGAAATTTACCTTTTCTTTCCAGTAGACGATAATTTACACTTATTTTTCTAAACTCTTATCTTTTGCACCATCAGTGGATCCCATCAGTCATCCTAATCAATATTGTTTTGGAAATGTAAAAGGCAGTAACCAATTTATATACTAATCCCAAGAGCATAAATCTTTATATTCAGAGAAGCTATGATGACTATTTAGGTCACAAGAGAAAAAAATAAAGAAAAAAAGTGCTATTTTGAAACTTATTTAGTCTTTAGGACAACTAACACAACCTGATGCCCTATTGAGCATTCATTGTGGATCCTTAATATATGTTAACTAGCAAGGTTTTGACTCACTATTGCATTTAGTCATCTTAAGAATGAAGCCTGCTTCAAGTACTGAGAAATCATTTTGCAGAAATTCTAAATATTGTGATAGTCCAATTTTTTAATTCTAAAACTTTTGTCCAGTATCTTCATTTTATTAATGAACCAATTCCTATCTTTGACTTTATAAAAAGTTGTAATGAAAACACTGACACAGGTTTTTCATTTGAGGGCACTGCATTTCTATGGTGGTCTCAGGTATTTTGACTTTGGGGACTTGGGGCAAGGAGAAGGAAAGTTGACCCATATTTTAGCTTTTTTCAAAGCCCTTAAACCTATGTCCATCCAGTTGTTTTGCTATTTGTTTTTTGTTTTTGTGGGTTTTTTTGTTTTGTTTTGTTTGTTTTGCAGGGGTTGTTTGCCTGTTTCTTATGGTATTGAGAATTAAACCCAGAGCCTTTGCCCTAAGCTATATGCCCAGGTTTTTCTCTTCTTTTCTTTTCTTTTTTTTTTTTTTGACATGGGTATCACTAAATTGCTATATTGTAAATTGCCCAAGCTGGGTTTCAAATTGTGATCACTGTCTCAGTCTCCCAGAATGCTGGAATGACAGGTTGGTGTGTACCACCAGGCCCAGCCCATTGATTTTTTTTTAGATAATAATTAAGTAATCTGACAGAGGAAAGAAAAACATCATCAAATGCAGAAAATTTAAATCTCAGACATTCAAGTATGTAGGTATCTAATTTACATGCTGAAGCACATTCTTTTCAACATCTTATAATTTTTCTTACGCTTTTCTCTATTTTTCACATATTCATCCAAAGTGTTCAATGAAACAATAGCTTTATTTCAAGCAGTGGAGTGGTGTGTCTAGGAGATTATATTCTTCATATATAATGAAATTCATTCTGTCAGTTTTATTCTGTCATCTTTAAAAAATGAGCACTCCTACATGACAGTCACGTTGCTATGACACAGAGACATGGCTGTTGTTTCTTACTTTTCAACTAGAAGGATAAGATTTCCACAGTAAAGAGAAAAAAGATCATCTCAGACTTCTTTGTCATTTGAAGTTCAAAATCAATAGAATAACTATGCTCTCTACTGGTAAAATCAAGAGCTACAGCCAGCATTAAAAGTTTGTTTGACAAAGATCTTATGTAACTAGGAATCAAAATTTTCCTTATCATGCCCAGAAACAGGATATCTTGCTGCCTGGTTTCAAAAATTACATTTTTCATTATCTTGATTCACATACAAGTACTATTTGACATCATTGTCAAATGCCTGCTTCCTGTGTTCTGGTCAAACTATATCTAAATATACTGAGTCTAGTGGTTCTTAAATTGCAGTCTGAGAAGCTTTTGGGATGCTGTTTAAAACATACCATCTCAGGTTGTGGTCCAGTAATTCTGATTCTTCAGTTTTGGGATGAAGCTCTAGAATTTGCATTTTATCAATTCTTTCCTCCCCGTTGATTCTTATGCAAATAGCCCAGGCATACGTTTTAAAAAGCATTCATAGATTTTACAAAACACCCATATAGTACAATCATAAAAGTTAGTATTACATTGGCAATATCATCATCAGAACTATGATCTGTTTGGTAGGATTGGAGAAAAACCTCTGGTTTCCCTGCTCTCCTAATATCCCTGCTCTCTGCTGCCACCTGTCTGATTGGCTTTTGTTTGGTGTTTGGGCAGAGGGCATTTTTAATTAACAAAAAAAAATAGCTAAAATGCATTTTGTGCTTACTATGGGCCCAGTACTAAGTATTTTCCTTGTCAACTGACTTAATCTTTATAGCAATCCCATGGATGAGGTGGGGACCATTATTATTTCTATTTTACAATTAAAGAAACTAAGATATTTCTCAAGATCACACACTCTGGCTGATCCAGGATACCAGAACATACATTCTAGTTCCAGAGCTCAAATACCTAATTACTATGCTATACTGTCTAAATTTTAAAGCGAAAACAATAGCCTTACAGCCACCAAAGGAGGTAGACTAGGTTTGGAGCTCCTCAAAAAGCCCTTCTCCAGAGTATGTTACTATTTTATCTGTCTCATAGCTTCTTGTGAAAGGCTCATTTATAAGGTTTTTATTTCATTATTTGACCTGACTCAAAGATTTATCCATGAGAAAAGCTTGTAGTGCATTTGTCAACAATAATCAACTGCAGTTGTTTAACATGATAGTTACCTAAGATAGCTTAAAAGAAACTTAAAAGAAAGGTCTAGATGTCCATTCAGAATTTTAAGACATGGTGAGGTACTTCCAAGGTTCTAGAAAGCTACATGTACGAGCGGGGCTATGTACATGCCCAGAAAAGAGTTACACACCACCTGCCTGAATGTTGGAGGTATGTCCTAAATGTCATGGAGCTTCCTCATTTCTGTCAAAGGGTAAAAAAAACATTGTTTTGAGATATTTAAAGAAATATCCAACAAATCATTAGCTTATCGCTGAGCTGAGCAGAGACTTATGTTGTCTCATACTAAAGGCAATATAAGCCTTACAGAATTAGTCTTGAAAATCATAAACAAAAGAACAACAGAAAGGAACAGGATAACAAGCAAAACAGCAACAACATCAAATTCTTTGGAGGGGGGAAGATGTGATCTGGAGTTGTCAAATTATATGATTTAAAATGCCCAGTTTTCAAAAAAAGTATAACAAATAAATAATTAAAAAGAATTCTACAGCCCATGTATAGAGGAGAAAAGTAGTCAGTGGAAACCCGTAAGTAAGCTCAGACATGGATTCATTAGACAATGAATCAAAAACACGTTGTGGACATTACTTTCAAAGAACTAAAGGGGGCTGTGTAAAGAATTAAAGAAAATCATGACAATATCCCACCAAATACAGAATGTCAGCAAAAATATGGAAAATCTTAATAGAGCCAAATAAAAACATTAAGTGTAAAAGTATAATAATGAAATGAAACTTCACTAGAAGAGTTCAACATCATATTTAAACTAGCAGAAAAGCAAAAATCAGAGAAAGCAAAGATTAATGAGATAATCCAGTTGGGGTAAGAGAAGGTAAAATGAATGAAGAAAATGAACAGAACTCAAAGATGTGTAGGATACCACCAAACATATCAATAGGAATTTCAGAACAAGAAGAAAGAGTGGTTAAAATGAGAGAATATTTGAAGAAATAATAGCCCCAAACCTTGCAAAATTCATGAAGAACTTTGATGTATGCACACAGGGCAGAAGCTCAACGAGGTCCAAATAGGACAAACTCAAAATAAACAAAAATAAAACCACTTTAAAAGCAGCAAGAAGGAAGTAGTTCATCATGTACAAATGATCTTCAGTAAGATTTAACAGTGGATTCTCATTGGAAATCATGAAGCCACAGTTGATTGAGATGACAAACTCAAAGTGCTGAAAGGAAAATAATTGTCAATCAGGAGTTCTGTATTTGGCAAAGCTTACTTTCATAACTGAAAGTAAAGTTAACATATTTCCAGATTTTAAAACACTGAAAGCATTTTTCACTAATAAAGGTACCTCAAATACACACAAACATGAGTAATAACAATATAGATAAATATACAAGACAGTGGAGAATTTAAAATGACTGAGTAAAGACCAGCAGCAAAAAACAACCTCTCTGGGACCTGATATCCAGACACCTAGAAAGTAACAACTTGAAGAAAACAACAAAGCAGATCCTTGAAAATTTGGAGGGTGATAACAGGAAAACTAGAAACTATGGAGAAGCTTGAGAAACAGCACACTGCAGAGAAAACAGTGAAGCAATCTGGAAAGCTCATGCCAACTCCTGGGGAGGAGTACCTCTCTCTACTGACATAGGGGAAACCCAGAGATGGTTGGCAGCTCCAGTGTTATGGCTTGTATCTATATGTGCCCCCAGAGATTCACGAACTCTTAAGTGAACCTTTTCAAGGTGGCTGTATCTAGAGTGTGTGAATGTGAATTAAGAGTGTGTCATACCTAAATCAGTTTCCCATAGTTCTGGGTGTGGATAGTGGACGCCTCACCCTGGGTGTCGATGGCACCAATCAATAGGCTTATGACCTGTATGGAATGTAAAAGAACAGAAAGAAGGCAGACTGATTCTTGCTGTATTCTGCTTCCTGCCTGCCTTTCCATGGACTGTTTCTTCTCTGCCATGCCCCTTTGCCATGCTTCTCTGCCTTGAAGCCAGCTAACTGTGGACTGAAACTCTACAAACTGTAAGTGGGTGCCAGGTATTTTTCTCCAGCAAGTAAAAACTAACTAAAACAGCTTTTGGTTTAGCATAGTTCTGATTGTGGAGAGGGGAAGCCCCATTCTGGCACCAATCAATAGGCATATAGCCTGGATGGAATATAAAAGGACAGAAAGAAGGTGGCTACTTCTTGCTGCTAAAGCTTCCTGCCTGCTTGCCAGGGATTGTTTCTCTTCTGCCATGCTCCTCTTCCTTGGAGCTAGCTAACTAGCTCACTCTACAAACTGTGAGTGAAAATAAACCTTTCGTCCTTTAATTTGTGGGTTTCAGGTATTTTGTTTCAGTAATGAGAAAGTAACTAAAACATCCAGGGAGAAACAATGGACTGGGACAGTAGCACAGGCCCAAGAAAAACCATTGTAAACTGTAAAAACAATGTGGTGTTTTCCTCTAAAAGTGACTTCTCTTGCATAGCAGGGTAGAGTTGGAGAAAACAATCCATTGCAGTACCTGCCATAACTGAGAGAGTTTAATCAGTAGCCATTTGAGAAGGAGTTAATTGTTTAAGACTAAGTCACAGAACGACTACAGAACAAATGGACTTCAGGATTTCCAGTGTCAGCTTACCACAGTGACTGTGTAGGAGTCAGCCACAAGAGACAGTCATAGAGAGGTTGCAGGCTAGGCATAGACCCCCATGAGAACATTAAGGTTACGTGGAGGACACAAGGGCCTCAGTTTCCTGGTGAGAAGCCAAGCTAGGCTTCTGTATAGCTATCAAAGGTATCCAAATCTGAAAGTGCTGACATTAAATCCAGGGGTCTGCTTGAACCCTTATCTTGTTGTCTGCAGCCAACACAGAGTTTAGTGGGCTATTTACTTATTTCATCTATCAATGTGATTACGGATATGCCTCAGCTTTGATGGGTTCCACAGTCTGAGGTGTATGGATAGAGGGGAATCTGGAGCAAGGGGAGCATCTCACAACCTCACAAGCCATAAAATGAGTTGGAGAAAACTACAATTTAGGGTATGAAGAGAGATACTAAAACAGGGAGTTGCCAAAATGACTATGTCCTCAAGACAGACACCATTAACCAACCTACTCTACAGGAAAGGCAGAGCAGGATTCAACATTCACACACAGAAACATGAGTGTGGAAACAAAATAAGTCTTAGTAGTGATGAACAATCCCTCCTCCATATCTACTGAATTCTGAGACTGCAGACCTTGGAAAGAAAATACTCATTCAGAAATAGAGGAAATTTTTTTTACTCATTTCTTTTTTTCTTCATTTGGGGGGTAGGTTCTTTTCTTTTCTTTTTCTTGTAATTTTTTGCTTTTTCTTTACTTTGCTCTGCTTTCTTCTTTTATTCATTTTTGTTTGTTATTGAGTTTCTTTTATGTAATTCCATTAATTTCTTTATAATCCTTAATAGTATACTTTATCTCATGTTTCTTTCTTCTCATTTTGCATTTCATAATTTTTGAAATTTGCTTATTTCATTCTCCCATTCTCTGTATCTTCACGAATATAACCATTAAGCTTTATTAATCTTTAGAAAATTAGTAAACTCTATGCTATCTTTGCTGATGTCTTTTCTCTCATTAGTTTAGAGAGTTCCTTTCCATGCTTAATGGTAATACATTATTGGGTCTTATGGAATGTCAATATCTAGTTTAACTTTGACTTTATTAATGCTGCTGAATTTATTATTACCTTGGTTATATAGATATTGCTATCAATTGATTTTATCTGCATGTTAATATCTGGATTTTGTTTGTGTCACTGAAATACTCTGGTTTATTCCTCGAAAGCTAGGTACTAGGCCAATTATGCTGTTCCCTTCCCTCCCAAATTAACAGAGGTGGTCAGATACTGGGACAGTGATAAAGACCTATAGTTTACCACACCCAGAGTGCATTGATGAAGGAGAAACTAACTGGTCTCCATAATAACAATAAAATCTTTTGACTATAATTGACCCACAAACCTCAGTACACACACACACAATCCAACAGAAACATGGGAAGACAAGGGAAAAAAATTCTTCCAAAAACTTCCAAGTCCCCCAAAGATGCTCAGTAGGTTATCAATGGGAAGAAAATATAAAACCACATGGACGGCTTATTTGAAATTATAAAAGAGGAGATAAAAACCTACAGTAATAAGGTTCTTAGCAAGCACAAAGAAGATAGAAATAAATAAATAACAGACAATGGCATGAATGTTCAGTGAGTTTACACTAACAAATATCTAGCTGAGCTAAACAAAATGATACAAGGCATGAATAGTCTAACAAAGAATTAGAGTCAAAGAAAGATGTCAAACAGAAATCCAAGATATTAAAAATTCTATTGAAAGCATGAGTAATAAAAGTGACCAGTGTGAGAATAGTATCAGAACTAGAAAATAAGGTTGATGCCACTGATCACATACTCAAAGACACCATAAAAACGAGAGAACATGAAAATGAATCCAAGGGCTGCTAGATAGTACCAAAAGACTAATTGGAATTACTGAAAAATCAGAAGATAGAACAAGTGATATAAAAATTTGTTCAGAAAAATAACAGGAAATTTTCAAATATAGGGAAAGAATTTAACATAGAGGTGAACGAGTCAAACAGAATAGTCATGGTTAGAAAAGAATTTCTTCACAAAGCATCATAGTCAAAGTTCCAAAGTCCAGCCTGCCGCGGTGGCGCACACCTTTAACCTTAGCACTCGGGAGGCTGAGGCAGGAGGATCCTTGTGAGTTCGAGACCAGCCTGGGTTACAAAGTGAGTTCAATGCCAACCTGAACTGCATAGTGACATCCTGTCTCAAAAAGTGGGGCCGGGGTTTAGCTCAGTGGCTTAAGTGCCTGCCTGGGAGGTGCGAGGTTGTGAGTTCAATCCCTGGTGCCAAAATAAAATAAAATAACAACAACAACAAAAAAAACAAAGTTCCAAAGTCCAACATGGGAAAACAGAATTTTAAAAAAACTGTTAAAGAAAAGCAAAAAATCACTTACAAAAGTAAACCCATTAAAATTATAGCTGACTTCTTAATGCTAAACTTGAATGCCAGGAGAGCTTGAGGTGAAGTGTCTCAAATTATAAAACAAAACAACTTCCAACCCAGATTTATATATACTGAAAAACTATCTTTCAAAATTGATGCATAAATAAGATCTTTGTGTTACAAGAACAACTTAAAAATTCAAGACCACTAAGGTAGCACTCCAGAAAAATTCTAAAGGCTATCCTAAAAAGGGACAATGAAGGCAACAATTCCAAAACTTCTAATGGAATGAATACAGCAGAAAGGGTGAGCAATTAAGTATAAAGAGGATAAAAGGAAGTTATCAACAGGGAAATAATGCAATGACAGGAATAAATTAATATATTTTAGTAATAACTTTCAATGTGAGTGATCTAAATTCCCCAATAAAAAGAAATAGATTACCATAATGAAAGAGGAAACAAAATCCAATGATATGCTATGCACAAAAAAACACATTTAATGCAAAAAGAATCTCATTTACAAAGAGTGAAAAATAGAGAACAATATTCCAAACAGTGGGAAACTGAAAACAACCAGGTGTAGCTACCCAATTTCCAAATGGAATTCTAACAAAAACTGATGAGAAAAGGCAAATAAGGTCACCACATATTGGGTAAGCAAACAGTTCAACTGAAAGAGATAATAATTATAAATATATATGCACCAAACACTAGCACTCTAAACTTTATCAAACAAACACTACTGGATATAAAATGTCAGATAAACATCAACACAATTACAGTGAGGGACCACATTACCCCAATGCCACAAATAAATCAACTAGAAAAAAATCAACAAAGAAATATGACAGCTGAACCAAACCTTTGGACAAATGGACTTAATAGATATCTAGAGTGTTCCATCCAACAACAAAAGTACATAATGTTCTCAGCAACACATGGAACTTTCTCCAAAGTAGACCACTTACTAGCCCATAAAATACGTTTAAGTAAATGTAAAAGAATCAAAATTATCCCTTGCTGTTGGAAACCACGAATTATAAATTGAGTCTAGGGGACATGCATGCTTATTCTTGTCCTACCTTTGAGCCAGATTGAAACATGAAAACTCCCCACTCTTTTCTAGTCACAGCTGAAGAGCCTTGGGATAATGACTGCTGTGGTGCTCATAGGGCAAGAGAAGACCTGCTAGAGATGATAGGCGTCTGGGGAAACAGAGGTTTTTTTCATTGCCTCTATCTAATCTTGTCCTTGTCTTTGCAAGAATGCTTTGTTCTTCTTACTATACCACTGTAGTCACCATTACTACTACCAGAAACACTCACTGCCCTTCACTTATTGTCCTTGACTCAGACATAGTGAATAAATACTAAGGTTCCAGGTGACACATGACCTTCTGTTCCCCCAAGAACAACTGATCATCCCAGGTCCCTGGCCATACTCTTATTTTGTCTCTTGCTCTTTCTCCCTGTCACATACTGTAACTCCAGGCAGGAGATCGGGGACTCACTGAAGGGGTCCCTGATAACTGGTGCCGTGGAAAGGGTTGCCAATATCACCTATATTATTAGATCATACTTCAGCAAAATTTGAAATCAATGACAAAAGAAACCACTGAAATTATGCAAATACATGAATAAGAAGCAATATTCCCTTGAACAATCAATGAGTCACAGAAGAAATCAGGGAGGAAATTAGATAGTTCCTAGATACCACTACAATCTAAAAGAAGGCATAACATAAAACAAACATAGTTGTAAGAGGAAAGTTTATACTTCTGTTGTGTCTATATCAGAAAGACAGTCAAAATACATAACCTAATATGCACCCCAAGGATCTGGAAAAACAAAAACAATCTAAATCCAAAACTAGCACAAGGAAGGAACTAATAAAAACTAAAGCAAAAATTAACATGATTGAGACAAAAAAAAAACGCACACACACAAACTTACAATGAATTGAAGAGCTTGGTCTTCAAAAGAATAAACAAAATGCATGAATCCTTGGCTAATTTTACTGAAAAAAGGAAACTAAAAACTCAAATCAGCACAATTAGAAAAAGAAACTATGAAATTAAAATGGACATCACTGAAATCCAGATTATTAGTAACTACTTTAAAAACCTATACTCCAATCAACTGGGGAATCCAGAAAAAAATGGATAGATTCCTAAATACTTTATGAATCACAAAAATTGAACCAAGAAGATATAAAAGCCCTGAAATCCAGTAACAATGAAATTGAAAAAATAATAAACAATTCTACCAACTAAGACAAGTCCATGATACAGTGAATTCACTCCTGAATTCTAAAAGAACTTCAGGGAAGATCTATCATCAATACTCTTCAAAATCTTTAATAAAATAGAAAGGAAATGAATACTCCCAAAGTCCTTCTTGAAAGCTAGCATTACCCTAATTTCAAACCCAGAAAAAGACCCAATTAAAAAAGAAAACTACAGACCAATCACTTTAATGAACATAGAAACAAAAATTCTCAACAAGCTTCTGGCAAAATAAATTATCAAATATCTCAATGGTCAAATATCATGATCAAATAGACTTCATTCCAGGGACTCAAGGATACTTCAACACATACAAATCAATTAATGTCAGACATCACATAAACAGGACAAAAATCACATGATTATCATGTGACACAGTAGACACAGAAAAAGTCTTTGGCAAAATTCAAAACTCATTCATGATAAAAATCCTGAACAAAATAGGTAGAGAAGGATATTATATTAATCTGACAAAAGCCGTTTACAACAAATACACTGTCTTGAGAAAATCTGGAATTTTCTCTAAAATCAGGAACAAGACAAAGATGTCCACTATCACCACTCTTGCTCAACATAGTCCTCAAAACATTAGTCAGAGAAATCAGACAAGAGAAATAAAAAGAATGTGTATAAAAAGGGATGAAGTAAAAGTATCATTATTTGCAAAGGACATGATGTTCTACTTCCAAGATGCAAAATATTTCATCAAAAAATTCCTAGAACTCATCAAATTCATCAATGTGGCAGAATATAAAAGCAACACACAAAAATCAATAACATTCCCATACAGTAATATTGAGCTCAGTGAGAAGGAAGGAAAACAATACCATTTACAATAGCATCAAGAAAAGTTAAATACTTAGGAATTAACACAACCAAAGAATGAAAACTCCAGTAATCTGAAAAATGAGGTCAAAGAGGACATCAGACAATGGTAAGATATCTCCTGTTCCTGGATAGGCCAAACTAATATTGTCAAAATAACCATAATTCCAAAACTGATAGATTTAATGCACACTCAGTCAAAATAACAATTCTATTCCTCACAGAGAAAACAATCTTAAAATCTATATGGAACCAAAAAAGATCCAAAATAGTAAAAGCAATCCTGGTCCTTTAGCAAAAGGTGATGTGCAAAATGGTATCTATCCACATGCAGAATACTGAACTTAAAGCCACATTTCACACCATGTACTAAATTAAAATCAAATTTGATCAAAGATTAAATGTTAAAACATTTAATCTGCTGAAGGTACAATAGGTAAAGCTCCTTAAGACATAGACATAGGCAAGGTCTTTCTAAACAGAACCCCAATTGCACAAGAAATAACATCAAGAATCAACAAATGGGATCATATCAAATCAAAAAGTTTCTGTGCCACAAAGCAAATGACCAACAGAGTGAAGACAGCCTACAGAATGGAAAAAATGTTGCCAGCTATTCCTTGGACAGAGGTCTAATATCTTGAATACATAAAAACTCAAAGAAAAATAGACTTCCCAAGATGAAAATCCCATTAAAAAGGGGGGCTATAATGAATATATATGTCTTAGAAGTACAAATGACCAATACATACATGAAAAAAACGTTCACCATGTATAGCCATTAAAGAAAGGCAAACTAAAACACTAAGACTTCATCTTACTCCAGAAAGAATGACTGTCATCAAGAAATCAAATAACAACAAATGCTGATGTGACTGCAGGAAAAAAGAAACCCTTCTACATTGGTGGGAATCAACTACTATGGAAATCAGTATGGAAATTTCTCAAAAAACTAAAAATAGAAATTCCATTCTACTCAGCTATTCCCCTTCTATGTATCTTCCCAAGAGAGTTAAAGACATCATATTACAGTGATTTATACATACCTATGTTTATAGCAACACAAATCATAATAGTTAAATCTTGGAAGTGGCCTATAAGTCCATAAACAGATAAATGGATAAAAAAAAATGTGGTATTTGTAGACAATGAAACACTACTGTGTCCTAAAGAAGGATAACCTTGTGTCATTTGTAGGAAAATAGATGCATTTTGAGACCTTAATATTAGGTAAAATAAATCAGAGACACAAGCTTAAATATCACATGTTTTCTTTTGTATAAAAATTCTAAAATATAAATAAAGAACAAAATTAAAGATAATAAGAAATACAGAGATAGGTCTTTTACATCGAGGAAGTTGACCAAGAGATGGAGGGAGAGGCAAATGAGGAAAAGGAAGGGAATGAAGAAAGTATTAAAATGTGTTATGTAGCCGGGCGTGGTGGCGCACACCTTTAATCCCAGCACTCGGGATGCTGAGGTAGGAGGAGAATTGTGAGTTCCAGGCCCGCTTGGGCTACATCGTGAGCACAAGGCCGGCCTGAGCTACACAGTGCGACCCTGCCTCAAAAAACCAGGGCCGGGAGTTTGCCTCAGTGACTTAAGCGCCTGTCTGACAGGCGCGAGGTTGAGTTCAATCCCTGGTGCTGCAAAAAAAAAAAAAAAAAAAAAAATTGTGTTATGTACGTGTACCAACTTCCCATAAGGCATGTAGTCATACAAACATGTAGTAATAAAAAATAAAATCTACATAATGAAAAATTTCAAAATTTAAAACAGAGACACCTTCCTTCAACTTCATATGCCCCACTCCAGCTTCTGCCTCATTTCTTCATTTTTCTTTACAGCGTATATTCAAGAATAGTTTAACCATGGCTCTTTGTCATCCTCTTTTTCTACTGTTGTTTCCAGAATTCACTTCAATCAAGTTTTCATATCTACCATTTTACAGAAGCAGCTCCTGTTAAGTCACTATAATTTCTATGTGACTAAATCCAATGGGTAATTACAAATCCTCACTCCACATATCTATCAAGGCATTTTACCCAGTTGTTTACATCCTTTTCTTGAAATACTTTTATAGTTTCTCTTCTAGGATACCACATTCTGAAGGTTTTCCACCTAACTTCCATGCCACTTTTCAGACTCCCTTGCTGATTTTTTACCTTTCTAGTGAATAACAATGGGAAAATTTCACAATCCAGCCTGGAGCTCTTCTCTGTCTCTATATTCACTCTCTCGATTATTTCCTGCAGTCCCAAGACTTTTAAGTGTCAGTTATATGCTGATGTTGCACAAATGTATATCTCTAGCTTGAATTATATTCCAGATATGTACACAATAAACTGCTTGACGTATTTGCCTGAATGTTTAATATAGATATCAAAATTTACCTGTTCAAAACCAAACACTTTACTATTCCCTTAAACTGGGCTTCCCACATATACCTCCTTCATCTGAGCAGTTAGAAACTCCAATATTCTAATTGTTTTAGGCCAGAAATCTTCGTGTCATCAATGACTTATCACCTGTTCGCTCATTAAGTCCATGAACAAATTACATTAGCTCTAATTTCTAAATACATGTAATCATTAGGAATTTTTGATGTGAAAGACATACCTGTTCCTGAAAAAAATCCCAAACTGTTATATTGCAAAACTGCTCACTAAAAATAGCAATTCTTATTGAAAAATAATGGGGTTCGTGGGAAAAATTAAAGTATTTATGATCACATAACTAAAGTGTTATAAAAACATTGACAATCCTATTACATTAGTATGTTTAAAGACACAGAAAACTCTTAAAAATTAAAGGTATATTGCAATCAAAAGACAATATAAGTACATTTTTGTAAATTTTGTATTGTTTATTTAAAGTTTCCTAAAGAAATAGTTTAAAAATTGTGTTGATGGTCTAATAATATATAAAAATGTAATTTCTGTGACAATACTAGCACAAAGGAATAAAGAAGGAATGGAGGTATATTGAAACAAAGGTTATACTTATTATTGAAATTAATGTATTGATTTGAACCAGGCTGCTTTAAAATGATAATTACAATCCTTAGGGCAGACACCAAGGGAAAACTCAAAAGATATATAAAAGACAGGCAACAAAGTGACTGATACAACATTAATTAAAATAACACATTAGAGCATACCTACTTATCACAAAAGAAGGCAGTAATGGAAAACAAGAGGTACATAAAAGCTATAAGAGATACAGAAAACAAGTAGCAAAATGTCAAAAGCCACTTCTTTCTCAGTAATTGTATTAAATATAAATGGAGTTAACTCTCCAAGTAAAATACAAAGATAAAATGCTTTATTTTTTTTATTTAAGAGAAAATGGACACAGAAGACAGAAACAAAAAGCAAAAGAGACAGTCAATGACAACAAATCTGATACGATAACATTGTAGGTTTACACAATGAGATGGTTTGGCAGTAGTTGCAATATTGCATATCATTACCTTCATAGGGGTTGTTCAGAATGACAGATATAGACATGCAAAATTTATCGAATCATGAATATTAACTTTTCTTTTTCAATAGCTAATGCATTTAGTAATATAGTCATTTTAACTGTCCTATGCATACCTATTTATAAATTTATGTCTTTTTCCTTTTCCCTTCCTTCCTCCTTTCCCCTTAGAATACCTCTTGTTATCATTAAAATAACTGCCCATCTTGCTTGATTATATTAGACTTGATGATATGGATAAAATGCTTTAAAAACACAACTAAACTGTACTCTCTACATGAGACACATCTGATATTTAAAGACTAAAATGGGTTGAAAGTTAAAGGACTGAAAAAAAACAGAGGCATCGTGTACAAAAAGATACGCAAACAGTAACCAAAAAGCAAAAAAAAAGGCTGAAGTAGCTCCATTAATAGTGAACTAAATACATTCTAGAGTAGGCATGTCCAACCCATGGCCTGCAGCTCACATGTGGCTCTGAATAGCCAGTTACATGGCCTCACAAGATCATAAGCTTTTAACACTGTTATGTTATTTTAAGCAATGTTTTTCATTACTCCAATGCACAATGCTTGCACAGACTGTGTAAGCAGCAATGAAAGGCTGTGTAGGGGAAGATACAGTTTAGTGTTAACTTTGTCTCCATTACCAGTCAGTCAAATTGAAACCTGCATGTATCAGACATTGCATGTGCTTGTGCAACTTGGCAACTAAAACACAGTGATTTCCCATAATAGTATTTCAACCTATCTACGTGTGTGTAGCAAATGATCAACAGAGTGAAGGCAACCTACAGATTGGAAAAAATGTTGTGAAGACAGGCATTTATTGTTATTAAGCAAATGTGGGAGCATATTTATTTATTAAATTCAGGCCTCTGTTTTTCATAAAATAAGATAAATTAAAATATTAAAAAGAGTTTTATTATTTATATTTTAACTCTATCATATATTTTATATGTGGCCCAACACAATTCCTCTTCACTCAGTGTACCCCAGGCAAACAAAAAGTTTGGATATCTACACTTTTTTTTTTTTTTTTTGGTACCGGGGATCAGACTCACAACTTCATGCCTGGGCACTAAGCTAAATCCCCGGCCCAGCTATCCATACTTTAAGACAAAAAGTATTGTTATTAGAACTAAAGAATGAACTTCCTTTAAGATGGCCACCCAGATGATACCATGACAGGGAGGCTCCCTGAATATACCATCAAAATGCTGGAATATAAACTAATATAATAACAGAGAGAAGGAAAAAAGAGGGAGATGGGTCCTCTGGACCCAAGAAGAATCTAAAACGAGAACTGTAGCCCATGGAAAGAGTAAAAGAATGAAATAAAGGCAGAGACCTGTCTGGAGCAGAATCCAATCAGCGCTGCGACCCGAGCTGAGAAGGTA
>RJWM01017944.1:0-42055 GCA_004363535.1 Dasyprocta punctata | reverse complement strand
AAATGGAGGCAACTTGAGACTATACTCATAAGTGAAATAAATCAGACTCACATTTGTAAGTATTGTATTATCTCCCTAGTGTAAAAAATAGATAACAGTAATAATAATAAACTGAAAGAGTAATAAGATCCAAAATATACAATAGATATTGTAAAAATGAAAAGGAAAGAAAGTGCTCAAAAGGAAAGAACAACTGGGATAGGGGAAGGGAGAAATGGAAGAAACGACAAAATTATATGTATATAAGTATACACATATAACTGTATGTTTGTATATGTGTGCAAGATAGATAACTATACTACTAATCTCTCTTAGTTCATCAAAAACAACAGTTCATGCTGTCATTGTTTGATTGCCTCATCACTTTTTATGCCTGGATCTTGTAACCTGAGCAACTATTTCTAGGAAAGTAATAAGCAATATATTAACTAGTGTTGATTTCTTAGTGTTTTTTTAATTATTATTTATATCCTTTTTTCTATTTTGCTTTTTAAAATAAAAAATGTATTTTTATACAATGGAGTATTACTCAGCTATAAAGAAGCATAAATTTGAGAATTTTATAGGTAAATGGATACAACTAGAGACCATACTTATAAGCGAAATAAACAAGACTCACATGTGTAAATATTGTATTGTCTCCCTAGTATAAAAAACTGAGAGGGTAAATAAGATTCAAAATGTACTATAAATATTGTGAAAATGAAAGGGAAAGAAAGTGCTCAAAAGAAAAGAACAACTGGGATAGGGGAAAGGAGAGAAGAAAGGAAAAAATTATATATGTACATATGTATGCATATATGTGTGTGTGTGTGTGTGTGTGTGTGTAAATATACCCAAGATAGATAACTATATTACTAATCTCTGTTCATCAAAAAGAATGGTTGTTTTCATTATCTGATTGTTTGATCTTTTTTTCACGCCTAAATCTCGTAATATGAACTTTTAAAATAACAATATACAGTATATTAACTAGTGTTAATTTCCTATTTTTTTTTTAATTCTGTATCACTTTTATCCTGGTTTGTTTGTTTGTTAAAAAAAAAAAAGACAGGAGGAACCATGGCAAGAGGAGGAGTGACGTCAACTGTGCGACACGCCTGTTACTGCTACACTTCCCATACCCTCAGCAGACATAGCCAGTGCATGGCTGATCCACTGCAGTGTCCTGCATTGATCCTGGATGTGGCCTCCTGTCATTTTCAGTCAGACTTGCCTACCACCCTTGGTTTGTGGGCAGGGAGTCTAATTAGTTTTCCTTTTTCTTGGATACCATCCATCTGATCTGTGTCAAGCAGGAGGACATAGATGAAGGAAAATCAGAACTGATGATTTTTTTTTTAAATCTCTACACTGAAAAAAGAAAAGAAAAATTTGTGCAAAGTTACAGAGCCAGGGTATGAGGCAAGATGGACTGAGTACAAGCTGAGCATGTTTTCTTCCTAGCAGGAAGAGCCCAGGAGTCACAGTACACTGTGTCTAAAACCTGTCTTTACTATTACTGCTGTTTGGATGTGAAATGCCCTCAAAGGTCCAGGTCCCCAGCCATGGTTCTTTTCAGGGAAAGGGGATATTTAAGAAGTGGGGCCTGGCGGGAAGAAGTTACATCATGATAGAAGTGCCCTGCATCTGGGACCCCTGACCCCTCCTCTCTCACGGCTTCCTGGTCACCACAGGAAGGTGGGCAGTCTTCCTCCATCACATATTCCCTCCATGATGTATTGTGCCGAGACAGACTCACGGCAACAGGACCAAGTGACCATGAACTGAGAGCCCTGGAACTCTGATCCACAATAAAATATTTCCTTTTCTTACGCAGTTTCTCTTGGGTATTTTATCACAGTGACATAAAGCTGACCGACAGAACTATGAACTGACCCTGCAATCTTTGGTTATCACTTCACACTTACAGATGAGCTTCTTCATCTCCAAAATGGAAACGATCACAACACTCCCCAGGGTGACCATGAGGATGGAAGGATAATGCAGGCACAGTGCTCAGTACTCAAACTCTGGAAACTATCTTTGCAGTCATTGTCAATATGCTTCCCTGCTGTTTTCCAGCTTCAAGGCTTTTATGATTTTTTTTGTTTTTCTTTTTTTTTAATTCAGATGAAGAAGTGAGATAATTAAGATAACCAAGTAATTTCATGACAACCTTGTATGTAACACTGTTTCCCTGCAGATCCTTCCAGCTAAATAGAACACAGAATTTGAATTTGCAAAAGTAATTCAGTAAACTCTCCTATCACTGGGGAACGAGGAGATTGGTTAATCAAATACAGGAGAAGGCAGAGTTCATGTGATAACAAGTTGCTATGTTGGTCGTGTTAGAATTATTGGCCTAACTAAAAGAACTAGGATATAGAAGAAATGGTCAAAAATGTCCCAAAGCCTGCCTACTACCTTCCAGATGAAACAGTCCAGACCCTGGTCCTAAACTATGCTTTTAGCCACCTGAACTCATGTGGTCTCCGCTTGTGCCTCTCTTCTCTGGGCCCCAGGCTTCCTCCTGGCACCTGCGTGCCTTTGATAGCACTTTGCCTCTTCCACCTCTGTCCATTCCCATTCTGCCTACTGAGCAGGCAGAACTGTATGCATCCACCGTGTATCAGTGGGACTCCAAGAGTATCAGCTGGGCAGGAGTTCTCCTGACACTTTAGTCCAGCCTGGATGTAGATGCCTAGAAATCCCAGTGACCCTACAGTGATCACCAAAGACCTGTGACCTCTAATTCAGGTAGGGCCTGGAGAGCATTCACAATCAAAAGAAAGTCACAGAAATTCTATTTCATTACAAAGCCCCTTCTCCAGACTCAAGTGCCTGCACTTCCAGACAACTTAAGATACACAAAGCAAAGACACGATCATTGCACTTGGAAGAGTCTATTATTCATAGGAAAAAAAGAAACTGTACTGTCTCAGGAGCCTCACCTAGAAATGTCTTAGAGTGAAGGGATCCATGAAAAGCAGCAGCAATAATAATTACAGCTGTTGTAATTGCTTGGTGTTTCAGCCACACTGTTAAGTATTTTTCATGTATTAATTCACTTAATTCTCTACTTTATTTTACAGATGATGGGACAGAGGCACAGAAAGCTTATGCAATTTTCCCAATGTCACACAGCTAGCAGTAAGTAGCAGAGCTCAGGATTTCAGTCATAGAGTAACAGATGATTAACACCCACTCTCTCCAGTGCTTAACAGAAGTGGAATGTTCCAGTGCTCTTCTTTTCCCAGTCAAAGATATTTCTTTTAGCCAATTCTAAAACTTTTTTTTTTACCCAAGACACACAGCATAGGCAGCACTAACAAGTGATCTACACACAAATCATTACCGATCTCTATTACATGCAATGGGCTTTGATATTTTCCATGCTATTCTATTTTATTTTGTATTGTTTTTAATGCTGGCTGCCATCTGCTAAATTGATTTCAAGATGCACTAATTAATCACACTCCGCAGGTAGGAAAATGCCACGGCAGACTCAACACTGTGAATCCAGGGCTCGGTACAGCATCGTCAATGTTTAGCCAGCTGAATGTGTAAATGTGAACTATGTGCAGAGCAGAGATGTTCATCTGGCAGCCCAGAACTTGCATCTAACCATAGAATCATTTCATTTTGCCTGCATAGAGCTTACACTTTTACAAAAGGTTGATATTTAAAAAGTTAGAAGATTCAAAGAAGCATTCAGATCTCCAGCTTCTGAATCAGATGTGGCAACCTGGGCACAGGGAGTGAGGAGGAGTTGAAACTCCCTGTTTAAACAAAGCTGTGCTCACCACTTCCCCAAGATCACCCCCAGCCCACTCCCTCCGGCCCATCTCCCATGCCTCATTCCACCCCAGCTCACTGACTCCTTTGGGCACCACCTGGATGCTATGGGCACTCAGATTTGGTCCAGTTGAGGACCATAATATTAAGAAAGAAAGAGGCAAACAATGTCACAACTCTTTGCCATTCTCCACCCCCTGCTAAGATTTTTAAATGTCTTTAACATGCTTGCATACCTACAGACACAAGGATGTAGGCATTTTGTTCTGCTTACCTACCCAGACTAGTTGTGTAGAGACATCATGCTAATGTCTTGCATCTTTCTTGCTTAATGCCTCTTATAGCCTTTCCAACAAGCTAGATTCCCCTTTGGGAATCTTTAGAAACCAAGTACCAATCACATGCCCGGAGAGAAGCTGTTTGTGTAACTAGCCTAGAAGATCATAGCCAGTTAATAGCGCAGGCTGGGACCCACCTGCCATTTGCTAGCTGTGACGTGAGAGCAAGTCCTCTAGTTTCTCTGTGTCTCTGTCCCTTTGTCAGTGTGATGGGAATGATCGTAGCATCTACCACATAAGGCTTGAGGAGGATTAAATATGATAATCTGCCAAATGTGCTGAGCCATGGTGCCCCGTAAGCATCAGTAGTTACACCACACTGAGCATAGCAGGTGCCTCGTCATCTCAGTTGTACAGGAACAGTGCAGTGTGGGGCTTCTGGGGCACCTGAAGGTCTGTCCCGCTGTTACCAGCTCAGGCGGAGGCCGAAGGGGAAGGACTTGATTGTGTTTCAAGCCCACCCTTTGTCTTCATCATTCCCCAGGGCTGTCTGGTAACCATGGTAACTCAGCTTACAGGTTGCCAAGTTCAAAACAATATGTTTCCCAGTGAGAAGTTTTGCCCACATTACCCAACTGATGAGAGGGAATGAAGGCTGGTGCGTACACACTGCCATCCTCGCCCTCTGAAGGCAGAGGGGTCTCTGTTTAGTCCTTTCCACATGTCTAAGTACTGATGCTCAGACTGGAGACCAGCCCGGTATTATTAAGTGATCAGTGTAATAACGTTACATGTTATTTACCTCGCTTAAAATGCAATCACCTGAACCTGAGCTTGAAAGTGAACAAAGAGCCACTCTTCACTCAACTCTTGACTATGTGTTTCTGGGCAGGTGAGTTAACCTCTCTGTTTCCTCATCAGTAAAATGGGTACAGAAAAATTCTCTTGAAATGACTCCTCTTTGGAAAGAAGGGTTCTGGGGATTGAACCTAGGGTTTCTGCATTGAGTGAGTTACATGCTTGACCCTTTTTAAATTTTTTTAACTTGCAAACAAATATTTCTTAAGAAAATGAAACACACAAGCAGTGAAGCTGAAAATTCACATCAGATCCAGCACACAACAACCCTGCAGAGGCTGATTCACCTTCCTCTTTTCCGTTCTACCTTATGCACCCCCTGATTCTATGCCTGTGCTGTCTCTGCCTCTATTACCAAAGACCTCCTTCATTTCAAAACTCAAATCTTTAGTGCTGAAAACATAATCAATTCCCTTTAAGAGACAATCATGTACAGAACTTCATGTACAAAGACTTTAATCACAACAATGTTGATAATGACAAAAATCATAAGCACTATAAATATCTAACAATGGAGGATTGATTGAAGAAAGTAAGCTATATTCATATGTTAAGATATGATTTACCTGTTTTAAATGGTAATGCATTTGTGTATTTATTGATACAGAATTGATTACTACGTTACAAGATAAAATGTAGATCATAGAAGAATACTCATAATACAGTCATATTTTAGACAGAAATAGGCAAGTAGACATATATAGGTGTCAAACTATTAATAGTCTGAGTAATTTCCCTTTATTTTGCTTATCCAAGCCTTCCATATTTCTTACTACAAACCTGTACTGTGCATGTGCAATAAAATATCTGTGATACAACTCTAACATGAGCACTAGCATAACATTAATATTATCACCCATTTTCTAAAGTTCAGGGCCTAATGCCACATTTGCCGCAAGCTTTCTTGGATACTCTGGCTCAAACAGAATTTCTCTTTTCCTTGTCCCTCTCTAAAACTCATGCAGTACTTTAAGAATCTCTGAAGACTATTACTGTCTGACACTGTTTCTGCTTATGTGACATTCTGTGACCAGTCCCTGCTCAGGGATATGTTCTTAGAAGTCAAATGTAGCCATGCTAAGTCCCTATAGTCACCAGTCAGTGAATAGTGAAGGAAGAAAGGAAGGGAGGGAGGGAAGGAGGAAGGATGGAAGGAAGGAAGGAAGAAAAAGAAAGAAAGAAAGAAAGAAAGAAAGAAAGAAAGAAAGAAAGAAAGAAAAGAAAAGAAAGAGAAAAAGAAACCCATATTCTGGTCTTCAAAGCTCAGGTGGATGTTTTCTCTTCTGTGATATTCTTCTGAACTCATTCTCCATCCCCCTGTCCTCTGGATGCACTACTCTGCTAAAAGAACAATGCTTCCATTTCTCTCTCTCTCTCTCTCTCTCTCTCTCTCTCTCTCTCTCTCTCTCCATCTCTCTCCCTCTCTCTTTCTCTTTCTCCCCCTCTCTTTCTTTCTTCTTTCTCTATCTCTCTCTCTTTGTCTCTCTTCTTCTCTCTTTTCTGTCTCTTTTTTCTCTCTCTCTTTTTCCTCTGTCTCTCTCTGTCTCTGTCTCTGTCTCTCTCTCCCTTTCTCTGGCTGATTGCTTGAGGCAGAAGCCAGGGTACTCTATCTAGGAGAGCAGTGCACAGTCCTGGGTCCAAAGTTTCAGGATGTAGAGTTAGTGGGTACTGCAAACAACAGCTTGGAAATGAGAAAAGATTTTCCAGGAAGGGGTCACCATTGTCGTTCTTTTGCATGACTCTCAGAGAAATTTTCTACTTATATTGCCCAAAAGGGCAATACTTAGGACCACTTCTTTATTGTTTTCTATAGATTTTTTGAAATATTTAATTATACTCAATATCCAGATCCTTATGATGCAAAGGCAAGCAGAAACATCAAAACGACACCCAGGATTTGGAAGCAGGTTTATTTACATCAATGGGCACTGATCGAGATCATTCCCAGAATATCAGGCCCTGACCTCTAGTGATCTAGAGCTTATATGAGATAAGCAAGCAAGAAGAACAGAGGCATAAGGGCTTGTCAACTAAGGATTGGTTTATACAACGTGCATCATAGTAACCTGAAGCTATACATCACAGTGACCAGCCATTTCTAAGAGACAGGAACAGCCAAAAGAGGAACAGGAACTATTTATTACCTGGGCAACTAACAAACTGAAATATACTGGCTGGGAGGTGTATTTTTGCTACATTTTCTCCCTCTTTTAGTTTCCCTGGAAAATCTTTCCTGGGCATATTACATGTGATCTCCTGAGACAAGGCCCAACTAGAAGCAATAACATTAGGGTTGTCAATGATCCTAGGATCAGTCCAAGCCAAGTCTTCATCTGATCCAGGAGAGTTCCCAATGTGTCCTGGATGCACATCAAATCTTGCTCAAGTGTTTGATCAATCAAGTGTCTATTCTATTGGGGAAACTGTCTATAGAGTTTAAGGCAAAAACCACAGCTATCAGAGGGAGCAGGGAAACAAGGACTGGGGTAAAAAGCCTAAGAAGCCTAAAAGGACAAAAAAATCAAGGACAATAGGTACAGAGTAATTGTGTGAGCTGTGTCTTCAGGCTTCAGCCATGCATGAACTGGTAAGCATTCAAAGTGACCAGAGTAGGGTTTTGAGTTCATAATCTCTTCAGAGTGAGCTGACTAGTCCAGGTATATGTTTTAATCTAAAGCTAGGTTTCTGAAACTTGTAGAGGTAGTTAATATGTACCTGGGTTTTATACCTACAGGTATAGCTGATCCTTTAACTAAACTTTTGTGGAGCTAGTTACAAACTGTTTCTGTAGGGTTATATTTCTCATGGCCTTATATGCTGTATGTAAAGGGTAGACCATATCTAGAGATGATATAAACTTGTTTTCAGTGTAAGTAGGGAATGGGAGGTTGGGGCTGGAGACACAGACTCTGAAGCCTGAACTGACTGCAGAGGTACAGGTGCCAGCACTGTGACTTGAACTTGAAGAACATACTGTGAGGGCAGGTCTGGCTCTGATTAAGCTAGAACTTCCAGGAGTATGGAATAAGGTTTTTTCTGGCTGGAGCTGATGTTTCAGTCAATCAGATCCCCGGAGGAGACTTAGGCCTCTGGACTGGATTGTTTCGAGCCTAGGTTTGGCCAAAATAGCTTTGTCCAAGGTGATCACAGCATATCTAGCCTGTTGGACTCTTCTTAACAGAGCTAGTTCCATCCATAAACAGGGTGTACTCAGCATCTCTCAGGAGGTTAGAGCAGTTCATCAATCAGAGCCAAGCAGTAATGGTACTGGCTGTGGTTCAGTACAGCCTGTGGTACCTGGGTAGTTCGGTCTCAGTATAAGGTGAGCTTGTCAGCTTTCTTGATCAGAAGGACGGTGGCTATTAGAGCACAAGGGCAAAGCAGAGAGGGAGCCTTAGTGACTGGATCCCAGTGTTTGCACAGGTAGGCCACTGTGTGCTCCCAGGGACTGACTGAGTAAGCATCATTGTTTTTGCAAACTCAAGGATCCAGATGCTATAGAAGCCAGCAGCTTCAAGAAATTTGTGGAGTTTCTTTCCTGTAACCAGGTTTTTCCAGACATTGTAGCAGAGCCTTTGTGTCTTTCCACAGACAGCTTGGGTGTCATTCAAGGTCAGCTGTGAGGGCCTCTCCAAAGAGGGTAAACAATGTTTTGAACCTCTAGGAGGTTGATTCCAGGCCAGTTGTGAAGAAGGGCTGGCTAACAGGAGATAATCAAAGGCAGAAGAAGGCATTCTTATGTCCAGACAGGTGTACCAGAAGGCTGTGGGTGGCAGAAGACTGAGGCAACGTATATGGAGGGCAACCATGATGGCATTGGCAGCTCAGAGATCTTGAACTGGCTTTACTGGTAGGAGAGGTGTATTTCAGCAGTTTGACAGTCTATAGACATTTTGTAATTATTATTGCCTCTCTTGCAGGACTGTGACACCTAGGACTTCTCAGAAAATAGTGGTAGAGTTCTTAACCCCTTTTGGCAACTGAGATCAAGTGAGCTGCCCTTTTATGTCAGAATTTTCCCAGTTGAAGTGGCTTAAGGGGGCAACTCAAAAGCAGATGGAGGCATCTTTTAAACCTAGAAGAGTCTAAGAAAGGTGCATGGGTCAGAAACCACAGAGCGCAAGGTGATGGGTGTGTTGATGATGGCATGGAGATCTTTCCCAAAGTGATTAGCAGCATATTAGACTGATGTGTGACTGGATGCCTGTTTGTGTTTCCCATGACATCTGATGGCAATGGGGTGGGTCCATGGTAAGGCAGCATGGTTCATGGCCAGGCCCAGAAGCGAGTCTTTAGTTCATAACTCTGGGAGGAGAGTTTTCAGAACTTCAGAACTTCTATGGTTATGCATCTCAGGTTGATGCAGGTATCATCTTCTTCTCAGGAAAGGGTCAAAGTTGAAAGTGCAGGGTTCAATGAGAGGAAGGCTGACTGGCTTGGGGCAGGGAAGTTATCCTTTCAGGCTGCAAGTTTGTGCCTTGCAGAAGGGGTGAGAGGGAAGAGTCCCAGTTGCCCCAGTGATGGTGACTTTTTGACAGAGGGAACTATTGAAGGCAGAGAGCTCTGTTCCATTGTCTACCAGGAAAGTCACAGGTTTGCCCCCCCCACACCAACTTTGGTAATGACCGTGGTCTCTCATGTGTTCAATTTGATACCGCTCAGTCTGCTCTATCTATTCAGGCCTGACAGGGTTCTACTTATTTGTCAGGGTTGATGGTCCAATTTTTCCTCAGCCAAAATGGGTGAGGAAATTGCTGACAGTCACCTCAGGTGGGTGTTAGATGATGCCAGAATAGGCATGTCCGCAGGGGGAGAGGGAGCTGTGAGGCTGGAAGCAGGCAATGGCTAGCTGCCAATAGTTCAATTGACTGGAAGTAGATGAGTCAGGATCAGGCTATGGGTGTCGGCAGCAACTGTGGTGGCCAATAAGAGTGCCAAGGCAGAATTCTCAGGAAAAACAGGGCTCTTTTTCCATTTTTTAAATAATTAATTTATTTATTGAGATGCAGGGAGCAGTTTGGTTTCATTTTTAACTCCATAAAAGTCATTTTCCTGTGAGTCCCTAATTAATTCCATCTCTGACTTCCTACATGTGCGTTTTGTACCCTTGAACAATGGCACAACAGACAAAGGGTGGGTGCCCCTCAGAGAGAGAGATCGTTTAGATGTTCACCTGGCTGCACCCCTTGCAGGGACTTAGACACAACTTAGCTAAGGAGGGTGTGAGGCCTCCGTTGTGCCATACGTCAATCTCCATGGAATCACAGGTGAGAGCCCAATCAGCCACTGCAACCAGTGCATTCCAGTCTTGGTGTACAGATGGAGGACCAAGATGGAACCTATTCCTTAAACTGTCCATTCTATCACTCAAACATTCATTCAGCAAGCACTCAGATGTTAAACATTACAGCCCCTCCCCGTTGAGGATGATCCTGACTAACAGGAGTTGATCAGACTCCCATTTCTGCTTGAGCTGAGCAGGACTGACAGAGAGACTAACTGGTCCCCTCAGGGATGCCAGTTACTGAAATCAGGAAAGCAGGTAGGCAAACAAACAGAATACATCCTCCTCCCTTTGGGGTCTGCTGTGAGCTGCTCACCTGGGGAGCCAGGAATCCACCTCCAGACCTCCAAGGGGACTCAAGAAACCTTGAGGGTGTGCCTTCCCACCATCAGGACCTAGAAAGGCCCTTGCTCTATCTGTGAGGGCCACAACCAGTGACCAAAGAGGTCAGCACAGTTGGTCTTTCTGGCTGATGCATCAGATGCAAGGGCAAGCAGAAGCATCAAAATGACAGCCAGGATTTGGAGGTAAGTTTGTTTACATCAACAGGCACTGATCAGGATCATTCCCAGAATATCAGACCCTGATCTCTGGTGGTCTAGGGCTTATATGAGATAAGCAAGCAGGAAGTACAGAGGCAGAAGGGCTTGTTAACCGGGAATTGGTTTATACAATGTGCATCATAGTGACCAGTAGCTATACGTTACAGTGACCAGCTGTTTTGAAGAGACAGAAGAAACCAGAACTAGAGCAGGAACTATTACCTTGGGCAACTAACGAACTGAAGTATACTGGCTGGGGTTGGGGAACACATTTTCTGCTACAATGCTACTCTTTTCTATAACACAAATGAATATTACTCTAAGCTGTAAAAATCCACCCAGCACAAATTTAATTGATTGCATAATATTCTACCATATGTGTAGTCTTTAAACTTTATATTTCCCACTCAGTTTTTATATGTGTTATTTAAGATGATTTCTTGAAATACAACATAATTGCTATTAAAATCTCCAATGAAAGTCAGTGGTCACCAACCTCTACTGTCTTAGGATCACTTGGGGAGCATCATAAAAAATACTACAGCCCCAGTCTTACCAGGAGAAATTCTGGTTTAATTAGTTTGGGGTGAGCATAACCATTCATATTCTTAAAAATCTCCCCAAACTGTTCCTGTGTGCCACAGGGCTGAGAACCACTTTATTCAGGAAAATGACACAAAAGCAAGGCTTTGAGGTAGAGAGGCTATCAGATTTCAGTGAGCTCTTTCATTGCCTATTTCCCATAGGCCTGGGGATATCACCTTTAGTCCAGCTTGTACTGGGAGATCGTCCACTTGCTGAACGTGGAATCCTCCATCACCACCACCCTTTATGCCCTCCTCATCTGTGGCTTAAAACAACCAGGCTCTAAGCGGTGAGTTGTGTTCTCTATGAGTTCTAGGAGGACAAAATTGTATGCTATTCATGCTCTTGTTTATCTCCCTTAACACAAGGCTTAACATGGTGTTTTGTCAAACAACTAGTCAGTCATAAAATAGGATGTTAGTTATTAATGTTGTTCACCAAATTTTTTTCTGGCCTCCTGTCTTCTGGGATCAGAGCATAATCATATCTCTATCCTCTGTAAAAGAGAGAGATTCAGGTAACTTGGTCTGCCAAGTGAAATATGCACAGAACTAGCAGTGTATATCACTTTCAAGAGGGACTTAGACTGTGTAAGATTCATTGAGTTCTCGTTCTCCTGCTGTGAGAGTGAAACCCTGCAACCTTCAGCCCCTGAGGTCTTTCAGCACCACTGTCACCACACACACACACACACACACACACACACACACACACATTCATGTTGAATTTTTCGTAAAAGTGACAGATGAACTATCATAGTGACAAGTCATCGAGTTATGATCATTTGTTACACCGCATCAAGTAGCCTATCCTAGCTGATTCAGGAATGAAGCAGAGAGGAATAACGTGATCAGAAATCATCCTCACTCACAGTAACAATATTAATTATAATGAGTGCTAGATGCAGAACTTTTTGCTGTGGCCTCTACTAGGAAAATATTTGACTTTATAACCCAGTACACACTCATACACACACACATACACTGAATCTCATTGCACACCACACTCTCTCTCATTCACTTTTCTAACTACCCTGATTTCCTGTTGGCTTCTCCCCTCCCCCTGCCCAAATTATTGCTGGGTCTTCCTTGACGTTCAAGTCTCAGTTTAAATGTCATTTTTCTCTCTAGAGTTACTTTATAACTATCAAATCTAACATAGAGATCCCCAGACATGATCAAGCTGGTCTGTTTATTTGTAGCTTTTAATGCTATCTATTCTTTCCCCACGGCTTTGTCTTGGGCTTATCTGTCTGTTTCTTGAGCACCAGTCATGTTTCCTCCACATCCTAATACCTGGCATGTAGGAATGTCTCACAGATGGGCCCTTCATGAACATACAAATGATACAATAAAACCAATCCTCTGGCAGGTACAGAAGATGCTATCAAAATTCCATATTCTCTCCCATATTTTACAGCCTCACTTGGAGTTAGGTTAGGGACACCACATGGGTGAACTGAGGGTAGAAACTATATGTGTCTTTTCTGGCTTGTAGCTATTAAGCTCATGTGGTTCTTTACCTGTGCAACTGAAAGGTTATGAGTTCCAGGAGGCACAGTCGCATTGTATAAAAAAGCTGCCTGACCACAGCCGAATTTCCCATGACCCAGTAGGTGACCTTTTATTGTGTTGAGCCAGCTGAACTTTTAGGATTTATTTGTTATTACAGCAAAACCTAGCCTGGTCTAAGTGATGCAGCTCTCAAATCTCACCTAATACCTGTTCTTACTCAGTCACTTTCACAAGGAGAGACCTTGCATACACAAGATTAAAATTTTAACTCTTTCTTGTAGACTGATAGTGAGGTTTCACTTCACTGGTGGGTAGAACAAATAAATATTTGTGTATAAAAATAAGGAAGGAAATAAAAGTTGTCACTGTTTCTGACAAACCAGGAAGCTGCCTCTAAAAAGCAGAAAAATCTGCTCCTAATTAACCATTTTTCCCTGTCCTTGAGCTTCACAAAAAGGAGACGCATCCAACCAGAATTCATCACTTTCCAATGATTTGCTCTCGAGCAGGGACAACAGCATCAATTAGATCCCAGGATGGATGTAGGTAAAACTCCGCTCCAACAAGGATCCAACCTGTCTTGCTTCTAATTGTCCATTTATTTTGCTCACAAACAATGTCAATAACCCAGATGCTGCCTTTGCGGAGGGAAGTCTGTTCCCTGGGGAAGTGGACTAAGAGAAGCAGCTGAGTGTGGCATGAAGGTTTCCATGGTAATTATGCACCAGCCTTCAGAAGGCTGTACTCAGTGAAATCCCTCGTTAGCCACCAGCCAGCTAATTAGAAGAGGCCTTTACTCTTGCTCATATTCTGGAACATTTCCTCCTGGTGGGTTAGGAATAAATGGTCAATGCTTTGTCTAGGCAAAGTCAAGTCTCTTTAACCTCAAGCCCCAGGGAAAGGCACAGGCATGAAGGGAGAGGGGCTGACTCCATTGGCCCATGCAGAGCAGACATTTGACAGTTTTGTCTCTGCATTCAACAAACACCAAGATCAGCCAGTGGCAACAGCCCAGGTCACAGGTGTGGGGCTCACTAGAGGAGGAAGTGATCCAACTTTTTGGACAAGACTCAGATTTTGACTGAGGGTATAGGAGACAAAGCTCCATTTCTGGGGAAATGATGCAGAGGGGAGGTGTCAGAAAAATGTTCCAGGCCAGGGAAGAGTTTTGGGATACACAGAGCAGGCATTGTGGGCATGTATCCTGGACCCCACTCTCAGAAAAGTCCCCAGCTTGGCCAGTGCTCTGATGTCACCATCTTAAAATGTTTAATGATTTTTTCAGCAAAGGTCTTTGCACTTGTGTTTTTCACTAAGCGTCACAGAATGGTGTAGTTGGTTCTGGATGCTCAGGTGGACAGATGTTCTAATGAGGTAAACTGAGGCAGCAGGCTGTGATATGGATAAAGCCCTATGCATACAAGAAGCCGAGACTCCTGTAAGCCACCAGATACTGGATCCAGAACTCTGTGAGGAACCCTGACTGGCCCTGTCACTAAGGGCTCTGACTCTAGAGCCAAGATATGAGCCTAATACCCAGTTTTGCTGGTCATTTCCTCCAGGATTTTGCACAGAAAGCATACCTCTTCTGCAGCTGTGGTTTTCTTTGTTTGTTTGTTTAAATTTTTTTCACTACTGGGGATGGAGCCCAGGCTCTCTGCACTTATTTACATCACCAGCTCTTTTTTATTTCACATTTTGAGGCAGGATCTTACTGGTCAGTAAGTTACCTGGGCGAGGCTTGAACTTGCAATCCTCCTTCCTCAGCCTCCCAGCATGTTGAGATTATAGATATGCACCACCACACCCAGCTGCTTATTGTTCTCATCAGTGTTATGGGGGTCAGAATTATCACTTCGTGAAACTATGGTAAAAATTTTTGCTCAATAAATGCTATCATTTTAATTGTCATGGAATTTTCATGCTTGTTGTTATATCGTCATGCTCATATCATTGCATAGCCATTTGCTCAGGCTCCTGAACATCCCTTTGCTATCCACACTAGACCATCTCTATCTTACAAGGTGTTACCTGTTTCTTCTGAATTTATTTCTGCTGCAAACATCTTTCCTCCTATGAAAATTTTGTCCCCACCAGCTATGGATTAAAAACTGGTTGTCAACTTAACAGCAGCTGAATTAAGTCAGTATGGTGCTAAGTGTAGATGGCCCACCTGAGGAAAGTTGCCAGCATAAAAAGAGACATGGAGAAAAACAGTGTGGTGTTGCAGGCTCTCCTAAGTGTTGCTGCTGTTTGGAGCTGTTAGTTCTCCTGGATGAGCTTGTCATGGTTAGCTTCCCTGGTATGAACTCAGCCATTATCATCGGAGGAGCTTGGGACCTTGTCACTGAGAGTGGTCATGGCTCACTTTGAGAGCGCTCTGGTCCTTATGTTGAGTATTGCTTCCTGGATCCGGAGGGGAAGATGTATGCTGTTGAATCTCCAGGAGAAGTTTATCAAGCTGACTTCCCGACATGTACTTGACTCTTCTCATCATCGGAGGATCTCATTGTCACTGAGGATGGCTGTGATAATTTTCAGGGGAGCCCTGGTCCTTATTTTGAGCATTACTTCTTGGCTCCAAAGTAGAACCCTCAACTTACTGGCACACAACCTTCATCCTGCTGGCATAGACTTTCTAGCTTCCACCACTGACCTTTGGGCCCTCCCAACGCAGATCAATAAAACAGATTTGCATGAGTCATTGTTATGGGCTCTAGATCTTCAGCTGAAATCATGCAGTACATTGCTATGGGACCCAGGCCCTTGGCTGAATTTTCTAGGTTAGTGTTTTGGACAGATTTCCTGCACTTTCTTGTATTTAACTCTGGGTCACCATCATAAAATAATATAAATTATGTGTCCTGTATGTAATTATTCTCCTTGCAGCCTATGACTACACCACCCAATATCATGAGCACCACCATCCAAACTTTCAGGGTCTCTTCTCATCCTCTGATCTTACTAGAGAAACTGTTCTAGTGACGGTGGGAGATTTATCAAAGATCACCTACTGAATTAACATCAGTAGCATGGTTCCACTATGGTTTCTTTCCCAAGGCTTTTCAGTCCTCTCTATGTTTTACTTTTGACTGGTGCAATAGTTCAAATGTGGCCCTTAAGGTTAACACATTGGAAACTCAATCCCCAGCACAACAATCTCTGAGAGGTGGGATCTTTCAGAGCTGCTTAGACCTCTACCTGCTCTAATGGATTAACACTGTTACCTTCAGGATGAGCACCTGTTGAAAGCATGCATTTGGCCCCTTCTCTCTCTTATGCACCCTTTCTTTTCCTTTTTCTTTCCACCCTGGAATGTCACAGCACAATGATTTTTGCTAATTTCTGGGCCCTTGATCTTGGATGCCCTAACTTCCAGAATTGAAGGAAATAAATCTCTGTTTTTCATAAATTACCCCATCTTGGGTATTATGTACCAGCAGCATAAAATGAACTAAGACAACTGGGGGATGTTTCTTCACTTCTGCCTGCCATAGGAAAGTACTTCAGCATGCTTTAACTTTATAGGATTTGTTCTCTCCTCATAAATTCACTTGAATCCCCCAGGATATAGTTATCTCCAGAAAAATCAAGTGCCTCCTGATTGGGGCCTGGTCAGAGCAAGACTCTGGGCTCAAGGCATCAGTGGGCAGAAGAAGCTGCTTATTTTAAGTAGCAGTGAGCCACATGGGAGGCTAATTGGCAAACAAAAGGCGAAGAGAAGACTGTTGGAGCATGACCTGAACTTGGCTCATCCTGCCAGACAAGGGCAGACCTGTCTGAGGCTGGGAAAAGGGAAGATGAGGAGCGGAGACATGGTTCCTCTGGATCCTGAGAAAAGCCTGATGTGCACCCTGATGTGCAAGTTTTCAGGACAACACAGACTTCACGCCCTCCTCTGCTATTTACAAGTTATTTAAAGGTAAACACAGTGTTTTATCAATGTGCTTTCTTATCTGCAAAATAGTGTTTAAAAATTATACCATTCAGGGTCAGAGTACTTGACACAAGTGCCTAATGCACATCCATGTTTATGTAAATTCCTCTCTCTCTCTCTCTCTCTCTCTCTCTACTGGGGATTGAACCCAGGGTCTTTTCCCAGGGCTACATCTCCAGCCTTCTTTTTAAAAATATTTTTGAGACAAGTTTTCCCTATGTCACTTAGGAGTCACTCAACTGGGCTGAAGCTTCTGATCCTCCTGTCTTGGCTTCCCAGCGTGCTGCCAGTGAGTCCTAACCATCCACTCAACTGGAGTAAAAGACTCTTGAAAAGGAGTCTGGATTGTGAGGGTGCTAGACTCGCAAGTGGCTTTAACCTCAAATGTTCACAGCTGAATGCGTGTTTAGCATGTGGGGCTCAGCTGGAGGAGGTGGGTCACTGGGAGTGGACCTTTCAAGGATGCTGGTCTTCTTGTGCTCTGCTTTCTAGCTAATTTGAACTAAGCAACTTCACTCTACCATAGCTTTCTGCCATGATGTCCTTGCCACAGAGCCAGCCAACCATGGACTGAAACCTCTGAAACTACAGAACAAACAGACCCCTCTTTAAGCCAGGTGTATTAGGTATTTGGGGGAAGCTGACCAATACAATCTTCCTAACCAGTTTTTCTTGTCGTCATCATCATCGTCATCATCATCACCGTTGTTGTTGTCATTACTATTAGCAAAGGGCAGTGAGATCCTTTGGGTCCATCCTCCATCTTGGTTATCAACTGGGCTCTGCAAGGGCAGAAGAGGGTAATGGTACTCATCAGAGTAACAACAGTAGCAACAAATGTGTGTCTGAGACAGACACGAACATTCAGATTGTCTCACTCTGGTCCACAGAGTGTATCTGGCTGCACATTCCAGGCCTAGTGACAGCAAAGGCATCCAGGAAAGATATGGCTCTGTACCAGTGGTTCCTGGAAACCCTGACTCCCTAGGACAGGGACGACGAGGACACAGAAGGGGAAAGTGAGTGAACACTGGCAGGAAAATGAATGGGAGAGTAGGGAGGAGCTGCTTGCCATTAATCATCATGAAGAATAGGTCCCAGATAGCTGCCTTTGGCTCCATGGTGATTAATGACCTTTTTAATTTCCCTGCGCATCATCCCAATTATGCAGGGGCACTGAGGGAGGCCCTGCCTTCCCTTGGGAAGCAAAGAGGTCTGTGTGGTGCTCTGCAGTGAGACACAGGAGAGGCTCTGGGGAGCCTCTGCATCATCTTCCAAAGAGGTGAGACCACAGGTAGGTCTTGGAGGAGCTAAAGATTGGTTCCCAGATCAGATCCTCAGCTGCATGGGGAACTGGAGAAAAACACCTCTCCTAGGAGAAGGCTGATGATGGACACCATTCTCACCCAAACTTGGTTGCAAAAAATAGAATCATTTTCTTGCACACTCCACTACATTTTGATTTTGAGTTCCTGTTCTTCCCTAATGGCAAAATCTTAATCTTGGTTCTGAGTTGTGTCTGTCTCTAAGCTCCAGGCATCAAAGCTTGAGCAGAGAGCCTGGGGAAACTGACCACTTAAGATTCTTGGCCAGGCAAGTATCTTCCGATTCATCCATCATCTGGCCAGACTCGGTTGTCAGGGAATGGAGGCTGCTGAGGAAAGACCTCCCATTCCCGCTCACAGCCGCTGACTGTCTCTTCATTCCTGCTGTGTACAGAGCAGTGGGAATCCTGAAAAGGCTGTTTCTGGTCCTAGCAACCAGGAGAGACTGCCAGACCTTCCCAAGAGCTCCAGTCCCCCAAACTGACTGCTGTGGAGAAAATCAAATTACAGAAGCTGTATCATCCTCTCTCATAATTGGTCCTCTTTGCTTAATCCAACCCAGGGCAAGGCACAATGCATCAACCATCCTTCCTGGGTCTCACAGACCCTGATCATAGAATGAGACCCCTAAGCTTTCACCTCCACCAAAACCAGAGATGAGCAGGGTATCTAAATACTAAGCCCAGTGCTAAGACTCTGTCTTCCTTCCTTTCTTCCTTCCTTACTTCCTTCCTTCCTTCCTTCCTTCCTTCCTTCTTTCCTTCTTTCCTTCCTTCCTTCCACCCTTCCTCCCTCCTTCCCTCTTTCCCTCACTCCCTTCCTCCTTTCCTTCATTCTTTCCCTCAGTCACTCCCTCTCCCCAACTCTCTCTCTCTCTCTTTCCCTCTCTCAATTTGTAGAAATAAAGTGGAAGAGGGAGAACTAGTGGTTAATATATTTAAAATATTATCCTGCCATGTTTACTGAAAGCTATGGAGAAACTCAGAAGAGGGAATGAGCACATCCTGTGAGAAAATCAATAAAATTGTTCATGCAGAGAGCACTATTTCTTCATTATGGAGAGTGCAGGCACAAGAGGCTGACAGGTCTCTGTTCAGTCTCAGGCCCCTGTTTGCTCCTAGGTAACCTAAGCAAATGGCCTGGCCCCTTCATACTCCATGTTCTTATCTGTAGACTGGGAGGAGGAACCTGAATCTGATCGCTGGGGGAATCCCTGGATCCCCAGATTGAGTGTGTACAGGGACTTTGCAAAGTCCTCCGTCTGTACCTACAGACACGACAGGCACAGTTTAATTCATTAGAGATGGGAGGAGGGAGAGGGCATGTTAGTAAAAGAAAGGAACTAAAATTTAGAAAAGAAAAGCATTGTGGAGCCACAGAGGTTGGGGACTCACTTAAATCCAGCAAGAGAAATCACAAAGACAGAGAAAATTTGAGATCTAGGAGGACTGGCAACTGAATGTGAATTGTTGGTCCATGGTGTACGTTCTCAGTGACATCTGGAAGGGAGCCTGAGACAGGTGAGGAGAAAGAGAAGAGCAAATCATGAAGAGAGCAGGACCAAGAAGAAGGACTCCTTTGAGGGAGCTGAGTGTGGTGGTGAATGTCTGAAGTCACAGCATTCTGGGAGACTGAGGTAGGAGGATTGCAAATTCAAGCCCAGCCTGAGTAACTTAATCTTAGTGGTTTAGTCAGATCTGCCTCAAAATAAGAAATAAAAAGGGCTTGGGATGTAGCTCAATATGAATGCCCTAGGTTCAATTCCAAGTACCACAAAAAAAGAAAGTGCCCAATCTCTCTCTGTCTTGATCTCGGTCTCGGTCTCGGTCTCGGTCTCTCCCTCTCTCTCTCTCTCTCTCTGTCTCTCTCTCTCTCTCTCTCTGTCTCTCTCTCTCTCTCTCTCTCTCTCTCTGTCTGTCTGTCTGTCTTTCTTTCTCTCATAGATGCTCATACAGAGAGAACTTCCTAATGAATCACAAAGCCATCTGTCTTTCTCAGCAACAGGGGAGACAGGACCTGGGGTAATGGAGCACAGCCTAAAACACAGGAAAACTAAAGTAGCTGATTTGACCCTTTTTGTGCTGCTATAACAGAATACCACAGGCTGGATAATTCACAAGCATAGGAAGTCTATTTCTCACAATCTGAAGGCCAGGAACTGAAGGCCAGGAAGTCCAAGCTTAAGGTGTCAACATCTGCTAGGTGATGTTGTGCAAATGGTGAGGGAGAGATAGAGAGGGAGAGAGAGAGAGAGACAGAGAGACAGAGAGAGAGACAGAGAGACAGAGAGAGAGAGAGAGTTGAAATCACCCCTTTATCAGGAACCCACTCCTGAGAGGACTAACCCATGCCCATAACAACAGCATAAATGCCTTAAACCTCATCACCTCTTAAAACTACTTCTCAACACTGTTGCAATAGGATAAAGTTCCCAACACATGAATTTTGGAGGACACATTCAAGCCACAACAGAGGCTTTTCCCAACCCCAAAGTGTGCACAAACCACCCACAGATCTTGTCAGAGTGCAGACCCTGGATCCCAGCCTCTTGTGTGCTGGGAGGAGACTCTCTCCCAGGTATGTCTAACAAGTCACAAAGGATGCGGATCCTGCACACCTGGGGACCACACTATGTAGTCTTTAGTTCCTATGGCATCAACAGGTCCCTGTTGCTCTATTTTCTAGGAAATAAATTCCCATTCCTTTGCCTCTAATAATCCTCTCATGATCTCTTGGGAGCCAGGAAGTACCAGGTCCCTCCCCTTTTCATCAACTCATAAAGCGTACGGGAATCAGGTAATCCAGTCTCATCTAAGCTTCAGACATTGTCTCAACTTCAGTTACTCAAAGTTCCTGCACCTGCAGGGTGACATTCCCTCAAAGGAAGTTGTCATCCCCCTTTCCTCCCAGGAGGATGGTCAGAAAACGTTACTGTCCCTTGCTTGTGTATTTCCTGGTTTCCAGTCTTTCCTAGTAAACACGCATGCGCGCGCGCGTACACACACACACACACACACACACACACACACCCCGCTACACCCTTACTTATCTCACTAAGCAGGATAAAAGTCAAACTTTCTGAACGATCTAATTGCAGCCTCCTGGTCCTCCTCTCCCTAGGTCTCTCTTCTGCCTCACTACCTTCCAGTCATGGTAAGCTCCCTTCTATCCCAGCAAGGCAGTGGTTCCCAACCTCAGCTGCACTTTAGTCCCAACATGGGAGCTTTTAAAATGCATCAATGCCCAGGCCAAACCCCAAACCAATGAGATCGTAAGCTCCTGGGGATGGAAACCAAGCATCAGTAAGCTTTAAAGCCCCCTCGGAGATTCCAGTGTGCAGCCAGGTTAAGAATGGCTGCTCTGCAGTCAGTTCCAGAGCTTCCTTCCCTCAGCACCTTAATGCTTACCCCCTCCCCACTGTTGGCTGGCTACTTCTCATCTGTCAGATCTCAACCCAAAAGATGCCTCTTCCATGAGGCCTTCCAAGAACACCTTATCAAAAGCCATCTCTTGCTTTACTTCTGTCCTAGAGTTTGTCACAGTTATAATTCTCACATTTATTTATATGTTTGTTTGTTCTCTGTTCTCTTTGTTAAAATATCACTCCCACAAGGCCAAAATCCATATATGACTTTATTAACCACCATACCTAATACTGAACACAGTCTCTGACCAAGAGCAGGGGATTAGCAAATAGTTGGTGATGAAGGAAATGTCACTACACTGCAAAGATCAGCTCGGTATGAGGTGCCCAGAGGTTGTGACTTTAGGTAGACTCATCTGTCCCCCAGAGTTGCATTTGGTGAGGACGCTGTGAGAACCTGCCTCTGCAGAAAGATGGTGTGCCACAGGATACGCCCCTTCCTCTCCCTCCCACTGTTTCCCTTAGTCATCTGCCCTCTTCCTGGGATTCCTCTCCTGAGTCTGAAGCTCAAGGCTTGGGTTACCCACCTAGAAGCCACAACCTCCACAGAGAAGACAATGTTTCCCTCCCAGTGTTTCTGTCATCTTGTGTTCTGCACACCTCAAAACCCAGTGATCTGTGAAAGTCTGCTCCAGGTTCCCAATGTCTGAACATGTTAGCTGCATGCAGGGAGGAAGGGGCCTAACCCAAAAAGCAGAGGACTTTAGGGGTGCTCTGATCCTAAGCCAATCTCCCCATTAGCAGTAGACCTTCTAATTCTCAGCGAACTGTGTACCCTCACTATAACTAACATTTATTTCTCCCAGAGGAATGTAATCATATGAGAAAATAAAATCTTTCTTGTTGCATAACTTGGTCCCCACTGTATTATGCAATGGTTCCTTCACTATCATAAGGACCATTCACTAATGTGAAAGAACCAGCTTTCATTACTGGAGACATCACACAGCTGTGACTTACTCTTTCATCATCTTCTGAAAAAATGGGTGTCACATCCCAAATCTCTTCCTCTGGTTTCTCAGTTTATTTATTAATCCATAGTAGCAGTCATCTTGAACTTTTCATCCCTTCCCCAACACGAGAAAAAATAAAACTCCCAGATAAATATTAGGCATGGCTAAAAAATATGATAGTTTAAATTTTAAAAAGACTATTACAGTAAATGCCACATTATCATTAATTCCCCTCAAAATGCTCCCCCTTTGCGTTGAATACACTTACCCCACCATTCTTGCTACTTTCTGAAGCAGTTCTTGAGTCTACTTTCCTAAGTGTCTTCAGTTGCACTGTCCTGACCGCTTTGATGATCTGAATCAGTTCAAAACATTTACCTTTCATGGTCATTTCTGCTTTGAGGAAGAGCCTGAAGTCACATGGTGCCAATTTCAGCAGATAATGTGGATGAGGACACACCACACACCGCAGTGTTTTTGCTAGGCTGCCCTTCCAGATAGCACTCAGCAGCAGCATTAGCAGTATGTTTTATCGCACCTCATAAAGACAGTCTGAAAGAGGACTTCCAGAACTTCTCCAAAAAGCAGCAACAATGATGGAATAAGTGTGACCCAAGCAAGAGAGACTTTTGAGAAGGATCAATGGCCCATGTGCCTTTTATTGTAATTGATATTTTTATTAAATAGTCACCAGATATTTTGAAGACGTCATGTACATTCCCAGCAGAAATGATGGATGGCTGCAAAAATAAAGACTTTAGCAGAGTGCTTGGTCCATGGCAGGTACCACACTAAACAAAACAAAGAAGACCAAGGATAGTTATTTATCCTACTGCTGCCACTGTTGCTGCTACTACCACTATTACTCATGCCCCTAATACTTATTTGGTGGATGCATAGTGGATAAATTAGTGGATGAAGAGCAGAACTGAAATAGCCCTTAAAATTATGACATTCCTGCATTTCACAGATAGAGATGCTGAGTCACCAAGTCATCCCTCAACTCTGCTCCTGGGGTCAAAGCCCTGACAGTCACAGGTAATTTCTCTGCAGCTTGCCCACTCAGCTGTTTGAAGCTCAGGGACACGGGTGCTGAAGATATTTACACAAGATTCCACAGCACGGCCATTAGAAGAAGGCTGCAAAATTTACCTGCAGAAAGCAAATTGCTGGTAATGGATCACTAAATACTAAATCGGGGCCTGGTGTGTCTCAAAAGGCTGATTCTCTCAAGGTGGTATTTTTTTAGAATAAATGTAAGATCCACATGTATTCAAAATCTTCCTAAATATGTTCAGGATGGGCAAGAATTGTTCGATTGTGGCCTGAGAGAGAAAAAAAATGATGTTTACATTGGAATAAGCTCATGGGCAAAGATACTCTTTTCTGATTGAACAAATAAGATAAATGTTTGGCAAATGCAATGTTAACCCAACTTACCCTTAACTGGAGTTGCCATCTCCTTAATTTTACCCTGGCTTTAAAAGGAAAGTGACATCAAGGTGGCAGAACTATTAACTGAGTAGTTACTGTATACCGGGAACTAAGCCCAAACTATCATGTTGATTATTTTAATTGTATTGATGCCATTAGTCTGCCCAAGAAGCTGCATTGCCCAGAGATTCCCCCTACCAAAGGGACTGGAAGGGACTGGAAGCTGGGCTTGAAATTCAGGTCTGACTCCAAGCAGCCAAGTTCCAAACTACTTCTGTCTATGCTCAGTGGAGAAGAGCTTCTCATACACAGAGAAAAATTATTTATTCAAACCACAGATGCAGGAAGGCGTGGCCTGTGAACTCTAGTATATTGCCTCAAGTATCTCATTTCATCAAATGGGTCTTATGCAGCAACAGTTGGAGGGGGAACAGAGAGATTTGGGGGAGGACGAACGGGAGGCTGGGGAAGGAGAAGAAAGAGAAGGAGGAGAGAAAATTTCCCTGTAATGCAGTCACTTTTTCTAAAGTGATTCAAGAAGGTTGAACAGGGTCAACGGTTGAACACAACTGGGGAAAAGTAATTCCCTAGTAGAATAAACAAGATTATATTAAACAGATATTTTTAAACAACTTAGGTTCAATAAGAAAAAAAATCTCGTATCTATGTTTTTTCATTAATTCAACAAAAATCAATTGTTTTCCCACTCTGTATCTACTCTAGGTATTTCGAATTCATCTTTAAATAAAATAGACAAAAATGCCTATCTGTAGCAAGCCTACTCTCCAGCAGTGGGATTCAGACAATAAAAAAGTAGTTAAAATGATCTACTACATAAAGATGATAAGTACTACAAGGACTAAGATGTGATATGGGAGATGAAGACTGCTGGGGGAGGGGTCAATATTTCAGCAAATATTTGAAGAGGGTGAGGAAACAAGTCATGCAGGTATCTAGGGAAAGACTGTTCTAGTTAGAGGAAGTGGCAAGTACAAATGTCCTGAGGCAGATAGCATGGTTAGACTGAAGAACAGCAAGGAAACAAAGACAACAGTGGATGGTGAATAAATGAGGTGAAGACAGACAAAAGTGTAAGAGTCAGTGATGACTCCCTTTATATGCTAACTTGGCTACGCTAAGGGATGCCCAAATACTGGTAAAACATTATTTCTGAGTGGGCAGTGTCTCCAGTAGACATTAACATTTGAGTGGGTGGACAGTAAAAAAGCTGGTGCTTGCCGATGTGAGTGGCCATCACCTCACCCAACCTGCCAAGAACCGTAACAGTGAAAAAGCATTTGCTGGAATCGTTCATCCACCTCCTGCCCTCCGCCATAGGATTGGGTTGGAACACACCACTGGTTTTCCTGTTTCTCCAGGTTCAGAGGGCAGACTGTGAGACTTCTCAGCCTCCACATCAGGCAAGCCACGCTCCACATAAACTTCTGTACACATCTATGCATCTATCTGCTGTCTGTTATCTACAGATTGGTGAGGGGTGACTCAACATATGAATGCTTAAGTTAAAAAATTATTATAGTAAGAGACACACTGACATCAATCCCCCTCAAAAAACTCCACCCGTAACTGGTTTTATTTATACCACTACTTTATCTTAGTTCATGGAAACCAAAGATTTGTTTTATATATCTGCTTTTTCTTTTTGTAAGAATCTTTTTGGTTTATGTCTTGTACTGAGTCACTAGTCTGAAGATAATGATACACAGTCTAGCAAGTATTGTTATTCTCTTATTGTTTGATTATGAAATTTTGTTTTATTGTTTCATGAAATAAAAAAACACTCCACCTAACTCAAACACACTTATCTCATTTTTGCCACTTTCTGGAGTGGTTCTGAAAGTTCTCTTTTGTGACTGTCTTTGTAAGTGTGATCAAAAATACAGTGAATTCTGCTGCTGAGTGATAACCAACAGAAATGCAAGCTTGTTAAAACATGGTGGTGTCTCCTTACCACCTTATTCACCAGATATGGCACTGTGTGATTAATGGCCCTTCTCCAAACTCAAAATGATTATGAAAGGTAAACACCTTGAATCAATTCAGAATGTCAAGGCAACTATGACAACACAACTACAGACACAAAATAGGTCTTCAAGAACTGCTTAAGAAAGTGGCAAGAACACTGAGATGTATTTGAAGTGAGGAAAAATACTTAGAGGAGAACTAATGTCAATTTTTTTTTGTACCAAGAATCAAACTCACATCCTTGTGCTTGCCAGGCAAGCACTGTACCGCTGAGCTATATCTCCGTCCTAGTGTGTCTTTTTAAAACTTGAACATCCACCATGTTTTTCAACTATGCCTCATATATCCACATATCTAGGTCAATATCTAATTCTTCTTGGGCTCTTTTTTTTTCTGGAGAATCTTGACATATGTAAGTTGCAGTGGATAAAAAGGACAAAATCACACTGGACCTAGGAAAAGAGTATCTCAACTTTTAACTGGGGAACCCGTGGTGAGTTTTGAGCAAAGCGGGGGTCAGTATCTGACCTACCAATATGTGATGGCAGAGATTGAGCTAAGAGACAATGCTGGTCAGAGAGGATGGGTTGGAGAAGCACAGCGTGGCCAGCAGAAGTGGTGAAAAGTGATTAGTTCTTGATAGATATTGAAGATAGAGCCAGGAGGCCCCCTGAGAGTCTGTATGTGGGATGTGAGACCAGCCAAGAGTTTCTCAGGATTTTGGCCTCAGATACTAGAAAAAGAGATTGCCATTAATTGATGATGATGAGCCATCATTAATCTAACAGCTTGAAAGCAAACATCAAAATGACCAGTTTAGGTATGTTAAGTGACAGATTACTATTTGTTATTTAAATGAATAATTGGAATATTTAGATACGTGAGTGTCAGTTCAGGAGAAAGGAATCCTAAAATATTCCTCTTTTTCTCCTCCTTTCTCCTGTGGTATTAAACAGTATTTGTGCGCTGTTGATCCCAAATCTACAACTCTAACTCAAACTTCCAGTCCAACTGTAGATTCATATACATAACAGTGATATTGGTCAGTGGTGACATGGTACCTGGACGCCACCTGATATTCAATGAGATCTATTGGGAGCATTTGATATATTCTGTTATGACTTGTGTTTAGATATCCCCCAAAGCCTCATGCAGTCATAGGTGGGGTTTTCCAGAGGTGGCTGGACATAGGGTGTGTGATGCTGGGATGGATTCTCCATGCAATGGTAGGCTCAAGGGCACTAGAATTAAGGGTATGAGTGCTGCTCACCCTAAGTAACCTGGATAAAATGTAAGGGACAGAAAATTCTTGCCTTTTCCTTTCAGTGCTTGCTTGCTTTTTTACATTTTGCCTGCCATGAATTGTTTCTCCTCTGCAAGGTCCCTCTCCCAAGCCACCCTACCTTAGAGCTAGCTGATTATAAATTGAAACCTCTACAAACTGTAAGCTAGATCAGTCTTTACCCCGTTAACCTAGGGTGTCAGGTATTTTGTTTCAGCAGTGAGAAAAAATACCTAACACATCTATTGAGAGCTTCATTCTTTCCCCATGAAATGGCACCACTATTCCTTTAGGTTTCTCAGACCTAAAATTTCAGAATTATTTTCAGCTCTTCTTTCTTACTCTCTTCACACCTGAATCATCAACAAGTCATCTCATTCATCCAAATTATACACCAAAAAGTCTCATGTTCTCTATCTGTGCTGCACCCCTCTATTACAAAACATACCCTCTTTTCTTGAGTACTGACATAGGCTGCTGTCTTATCCATTTTTTGTTTGTTTGTTGTTTTATTTTGTTTTATTTTTCTATTGCCCAACCTACAATCTACCCCCCCATACAACCACCACAATATTCTCTGAAAATACAAATCAAATCATGCATCTTTACCTGAAGATCTTATGCATAGAATCCTTCCCTGGCTCTCCTGTGACCAAGAAGACATCCAGTCTCCCTTTCATGGCATTAAAAGATCTTATGCAACCAGACACCTACCTACCCTTCCAAGTCCTATACAGGTCACATCTCCCATTATGATCCTGCAGTTCCCAAATATTCCTCTCATTTTAAGACATCTACATGTGCTATTTCCTCATCTGGGGATATTCTACAGTCAGATATCCTCTTGGCATTGTTTTTACTCATTATTTCAGGTCTTAGCTCAATGTCATTCTGCAGATTGTTTTCTGTATTTGACTCAATGCTAACCACCCCCCTCATAGTAATCTATCACATCTCTCCCTTCACAGAACTTAGCATGACCTGAGATAATCCTACACTTTGTCAATCAGCTTGTATACAGTCATTCCACACATGAAAACCAGTGCCAGGAGATCTGCCATGTTTTGCACCATACTCTCAGTTCTTAAACAGGGCTTGGCACATATTATGCACAGTATACCCAGTTATTTCAGGATTGAACTTTTCATTAAATTGTGATATACCAAGAACATAATAAAGATCAATCCAAATTAAAGATCTGTCTAAATTTGTAGTTATTACAGAGGTCCTCCAAGAAGTGCCAGTTCATATGATGGACTGTATTCTAAAGTGTATCTCAGCATTTCTTTAATTAAAGAAAAATCTAAGCCGCTACTCCATAAAAACTGTACCACTTACTAGGTAGTATCTAACTAAATTATAGGATTGTGTCCAGAAGGATCAATCAAAAAATTTGACTTTAAATAATCTCTATAAATTTGGGTTAAAAACACAATTCTTAAAGACATAACAAATGTCACTAACATAGGCAGACCTCTCTCTCTGAACACATTTCTTAAATTAATTTTTATTTTGAGATATTTTGGGTTCATATGTGATTTGGAAGGAGTACGCAGAAATCCTATATGCACTTCTCTCAGTTTTGTCCAGGTCTAACGTCTTGCAAAACTATAGCCCAATATCACAACCAGGATGTTGACATTGACAGAATCCAAGAACTAACAAATTTGCAGATAAGAGCTGGTCCTCTACTCCGGTCTCCTTGCAAAGGCGTCATCTTATGAGGCTTCGCTCTGAGCTCACATTGTGACCTGAAGGTATTGAGGCATTGCTCTTTTCAAGAATAACTGCATGTTATGAGAAATTATTGATGACAAAATATAATGCAAAATATGAAAAGATGCACAAACATTATTACTTGGAGAAATGCATAGCAAAACAACAGCAAGATATCAGTTCTCATCAGTTAGAGTAAAAAGCATAAGAAAAGACTGGTACTATCAACTCTGTGTGTGTCTGTGAGTGTGTAAACACCCATACAGCCATTTCAATATTCCTGTTGGAAGCTCCTTAGGAATTAATCTGACAATAGTTAGTGTAATAAAAGCACATACATCCTTTGATGTAGCAATCTCAACTTAAGGTAATCTATTTTACAGAAAAGAAAGTAACAGTACAGAAATATGGGCATGTTTATAGCAACACTACTTTGTTTGAAGTGTCAGATAGACACACACAAATACCCTGACACCCCTGAATGTTTGTCAGTAAAATAATGACTGAATTCACAAAGTAAATCCAAGCTGTGAAATATTATGCAGCTACTTAAAAAGATGAGGTAATCTAATCTTCTATCTGCAGAAATTTCTAGTCTGCTAAGTTAAAAAAAAAAAAAAGCACTCTGTGTAGTAGTGTACATAATATGACCTAAATTCAGCCAAAAAAAGAAGTCCTATGAATGTGTGTATGCATTTGTACATGTCGATGAATATGCAAAAAGTGGTTGTATAATATGAAGCAGACAATTAACATTGTTTTTCTCAGGGCTGGAGGAAAAAATTGGAATCAGGAAAGAAATCACTGGCTTTTTGCAATGTCTTTGAATTGTTTGTCTAGTTACAATAGGTATGCAATCTTTGCTAACATTTAAAAGAAATCTGATAAAGTAATAAGGAAGGGAAGAAAAGAATACATGATCAAAGATGGTCTTCAAATGCAAATGAATGAACCAGAGAGGGTGAGGTTTCAGACATAACAGCAATCTGTATACCTGGAGACAGGATGAGCATAGAAGCAGGGAGAGCAGGGACACCATCCCTGGGTCTGGATTATGGGAATTTGCCTTCGCCTTCCTAGATCCTGGGGTGTGGGCAAAGGGAGAGCAGCAAACCCAACTGCATATCAATAGGAATTGATGGAGACCAGCATGCTGCCTACCACCACACTGGGAGGAGAGGCAAGCAGCTCATTAAGTAAGCCCTGGAAATTGATTTCCTTGGGAAGCAGGTGCCTTTCTCAGAGGCAACAGCACAGGCATCCAAGCCAGCTCTGCAATCCAGGTGCTTCCATATCAAGCAGCAATTCGATGTGTTGCTTCCCCTTAACAGAGAGAGCCATCACCCTTCACTCCCTGCACCAACTGGACCCACAGGAAGCTCAGACCTTCAAGCCAGCCTGGATGTACACCATGAGCTCTGGCCACAGCCTCAGAGCCTGGTGGTCTTCTTGGAAATCTCAATACAGGCCTCTGTAACCAGTGTTTTGCATGGAAATTCTGAGAAAAAGGCAAAAACTCCACCTGGCCACTTGAGATGACAAGACGGTAAGGCAGTGTTCCTTTCAGAGTCACCAGCTACACTGGTGTGACTGCACAGAATAATGAAACCCATTCAAAAATCACACCCAAAGATTTCAGAAGCTGAGAACCATTCTGGAAATCCAAACCTACACAGGCAACTGGGACTGAATTTATTTCACACTGCAAGCTTTACCCCCAAGAACTGTGTGCCTACCCAATTCTGCTAAATAAAATGGCATACTCCTGGGTTGAGCATTTCTTTTTTTTTTTTCTTTTTCTTTTTCAGTACTGGTTTTTAAATCCATGCCTTCTTGCTGAGCTCCTCAACACTCTTCTATTTTTCATTTCTGAGATGGGATCTCACCAAGTCCCTGAGTTTCCCAGGCTTAGCTTGAATTTGAGAACATCCTGCTCAGTTTCTGAAGTGCTGGGATTACGGGCATGTACCACCACATCTGGCTCATAATTTTCTTTTATTATTATTTTCTTGTGGACCTAACACATGCTAGGTAAGTACTGTACCACTGAGCTATATCTCCAGACCTGTTTTCTTATCATTTTGAGACAGGGGTCTAGCTAAATTGCCTGGGCTAAGCTCCAATTTATGATCTCCCTGCCTCAATCTCCCAGTGATTGGAATTATAGATGTGCATCACCATACCAAGCTGGGTGAAGGTGTTTGCCTGCCGCCCATATGACTCCTAAGAGGTAATCCTGTCAGTTTCCTTGTCTGTATCATGGTAGTAATAATAGTCCCTCCCTTTTAGGATTCTTGTAAGGATAAAATGGGTTAGTAGAGAAAAAGCACTTAGAATTATGTCCAACATGTAGTAAGCAGCCTTATCGATGGTGGTGCTATTAATATGTGGTTGCTATTTTTCCTTCTAAAACGATGTGTTTCAAGCAAGACTCACTTGCAGCCATTGTGTCCTTGATAGCACCAGAAGCAATTAATAAGTACTGGCAGCTTGTTCTGCTAGATGTCTTAATGCGCTATGTCTTCTTCTCGTTTTGATACAGCCATGTAAAGCAAAGGCTATAACTAACTTAATCTTTTTCTGAATGTCAGAAAATTCAAATATCTCACTACTAAAAGTTTCCCAGTCGGTAAGGAAAACAGCAGGGATTCTCACCCAGATTTGGCCAATTCTAGACCCTCAATTTGAACTCTCATATTCTCTGCTGGAGCAGGTGAGTAGGAAACCACATGCAGAGGCTGTGTTGGTCAGCTTTGCAATGCTATGACAAAATTCCAGAGGAAATCATCTTTAAAAGAGGAAAGATTTATTTTCACCATTTCAAAGGTTTCAGTCCATGGCTGGTTGGTCCTCTCTTATGGTTTAAATCTAGAATGTTCCCCAAAAGTGGAGCTTTGGAAGGTGGATTGTGAGTGTCTTACTCATCAGTAGATTAGTTCATTGATGAGTTCATAGATGAATGCGCTGTTTGGAGGTGGACAAGGTTGAAAAAAGTGGGTCACTGAGGGTGTGACCTAGAGGGATATATTCTTGTCCTTGGTTCCACTCCCCTCCCTGCTGCCTATCTGCCATGAAGTGAATAGCTAGAGGGATATATTCTTGTCCTTGGTTCCACTCCCCTCCCTGCTGCCTATCTGCCATGAAGTGAATAGCTTTCCTCCACCAGGCCCTTCTACCCTACTGTTTCTGCCTTGGAGCTGACCAACTAAGGGCTAAACCCACTAACACTGTGAACCAAAATAAACTGGTCCTCCATTAAGGTGTGTGTGCTGGGTATTTTGACCCAGTGATAGGACTGTGACTAATATGACTTATTACTTGAGGCCTGTAGAAAGTTGCAGCAGAGCATCATAGAGGGGATCTTGTGAGGCAAAGGCGATGATTGTGTGGTGAAGCAAAACTGATCATCTCATAGCAGTCAGGAAGCAAAGAGAAAAAATGAGAGGCCACACTTCCAATAACCTCCAGTTAGATCTTCTGACTATGTCCATCACCTAAAGTTTTTACCACCTTCCAGTAGCACCACCAGCTGGGAACAGAGCCTTCAATGCATGACTCTTTGGGAAATATTCCATATTCTAACTAGAGCAGAGGTCCTACACCTGGCTTTGCCATAGTGCCTTTCAGAAACAGAGGTCTGCATCCTACCATTAAATCAGAACCTTGCAAACAGGTCCAGAAATATGTATTTTTGACACACGAATTTTGACAAGTAATTCCCATATTGTTTTATCAATGCATGAAGTTAACAGCTATTCCAAAATGGAGTTGGGATTTTCTTTAATTCAGTCTTTTTAAAGGCTATCCTTCTAAAGAGATAATTCTTCTTACCCAACCTAAGCCTTCCATTTGACATTGGCTTTCCTAAACTGAGACTGAATCTGTATAACAAAAATTTAATGAACTCCATACCTTACGTTTAATGAAACTTATTTAGTTCCAAACTTTCCAGATTCCTGAAAACCCTTCTCTGTTCTCTTAGTTAAACATTCTGCTTCCTCAGAAGGCTCAGCCTGTCTCATCTATTAAATGACCCACAGCTATGAACAATAGAAAGATAAATCTGTTTCATTCAATGGAAACATTTACCCAGTGAGTCTGAGTCATCAAAGCCTCAGAAATTTTGACACATTCATTAATTTTCTTCAACTTTATTTGTTAACCATAAAAACCAAGAACTATACAAGCTCTAAAGGCTCTGCCTTTTACATGAAGATGTATTCGTTGGAGAAGAGTGCTGAAATGAGCATTTCCTCCCACACGGGGTTTCTTAAAGTAATTACACCAAGCAAAGTAAAAGAAGAATTGGGATATATATATTATTCTACTAAAGCTGAGTTTATTGAGCACCTGCCATGTGAAAGGCACTCCCCAGGGTCAAAAGGGAGACAATGAAACAGATGCAACTTCTGTCATAAAGAAGCTTTAATCTGGAAGACTAGATAAAGAGAAACAACCATTTTTGGGGAGTGGGATATAGACTGTTTTTGCCCTGCTACAATCTTACTTCACTTTCTTTGGAAAGCAGTTCTGAGTTCCAAGTTTCAGAATCACTCCGTAATCCATAATAACTCTATATGGCGTGGGTGTGATGGATCACGCTCCCAGTGCAAGAGCAGAAAGCCCAACACAGGCTTGGCCAATCAAGTGATTGGCTGGGGAATGATCACATGATCCCAGTGATTGGTTCAGGAATGATCACATGACTAAAACTGGTCCAGTGAGATTAATTTGCTGGTTCTTATAAATATCAAAATAAAAACTTTCTTTCTTCTACATTTCCAAACTGGAAAGGTATCCTGAAGTTTTTAAACCCATCCATAAGGAATAGCTTTCTTGAAGTGAAGGGACAAAATCCAAAACTTCACACTCAAGTGGCAATTTTAGCTCCTGGGTCCAACTCTTCCTGAAGAATAACAATTTTCTATGCAAAGAATTTTTTTACTTCAGCCACTTAGAATGTGGTTTCACTATAGCTGAAAACTGAACACAGCCAGATTTGGCCAAAGCACAAGCAGTATTTAGAGTCTGTATCCAGGTAGACACAACAGACAGTTTCTTGAGGCAGCAGCTCCAGAGCAAGAACAGGCAAGGGCTGGAGTTTTGTCTAAGAACACAAAGGGCATGGGCACAGCCACCACCCTGCATACGGTTGAGTAGGTCCCTTGTCTGCAAACAAACCCTCGCTATCAGCTTCTTTTTTTTTCTTTTTCGTCACCGGGGATCGAACTCACAGCATCACGCCTGCCAGACAGGTGCTTAAGCCACTGAGCCAAACTCCCAGCCCAAGCTTTTCTGAGGCAGGTTTGCACTATGTAGCTCAGGCCGGCCTTCCCTCACGTTGTAGCCCAAGCAGGCCTCGAATTTACAACGCTCCACCTACCTCAGCCTCCCGAGTGCTGGGATTAAAGGCATGCACCACCACACCCAGCAGCTAGCAGCTTCTTACCAGAAGCACTGAACTCGGTCATGGTACATCTTTCAAGGCCATTAAAAAATTATTAGTCCATATTAGTTATAGAGAAGAGTGGGATTCATTTTGGCATTTTTGTCTATGCATTTAACATACTTGGATTATTTTTATCCTCAATTCCTTCTTTCCCCTTTCCTCTCCACTCCCCTTGATCTCCTGTCTCTTCTCTAACAGTCTCCCTTTTACTCTTCTAGGGACAGTTTTGACAGTGAGAACCACGTCTTTTCTTTTTTATCCCTATCATCAGACACTATATACACAGTAGGTGCTCACTGAGTGCTCCTGGAGTTCTATAGTATCACATTGTCTTGAAGAAAAAGCTAAACTGAATCTCAGAAGATGGGGGTCCACTGGTTGAAAAATATACCTTAGACATTGGCAGAATCAAATAAAATGTCAAACTTGTCCCAAGTTTGGTCTAGGAAGCTTCAAAATCAGCTATGTTTCTTATGTCTCTGAAAGTGCTCATTTCAAGGACCTTAAGATGGTGGTACCAGTAGCCCTTCAATACTGCAGTTCCCTTGAGCAATCATATAATTTCTCTTACATTTCTTAATCAGTATCATCTCTACTACTAAAAGGCATGTTCAAAAGCTTCCCAGCTCCATTTGCACCTTGAGCCATTCTGAACAGTGAAAACCTTTGTTCTGTGTGTCTGAATGGGCTGTTATTCCATCCAAGCATAAACTTCCCATCATCTGACGTGAATGAGTAGAGCAGAAGTCAGAGCACAATAAAAGAAAATTAGGCAGCGAGGCCGATAAAAAGCCAAACCCAGGACTGCTAACCAATAAAACATACATACATATCAGTGAATTTCATCAAAGCCAGATCCTAGGCTTACCAAGCAATAAAATGCGTGTGCCACGTTATCAATGTGAGCTCCTGAGAGCCCATTTGCTGGGAAGGGTTTTCAATCCAGATGGGAAGAAGAAATAGGACGAGGGAACCTTTGGAAGTTTAACCAAATTAGTTTTCTTCTGGAAGAAGCAACATTGTTTCTCACTAAGGAAATTCCATCAAACTACATCCATACTGGTTTGCAGCAAAGATCCTCAAAGCAGATTCCTGAAATGTGTCCCACCATCATCACTAGCTATCCATACTCAGAAATTGTGATTATTTCCCTTTGCTTAATTTTCAAAATTGTCTGGGTTAGTTATTTTTTGTTAGGTGTTCTAAAAGTGCAAGAAACTTGGTGATCTTATTCCTCTTTAGGTGGCCCCCAGCACCTATTTTCGGGATAAGGAGTTTGGGCACAGGACAGAATGGGTATCCCATAAATGTGTGTTGGATGATTTAATAAATGAACGAGTGAATTATACCATGGAAAGGCAATCGGAATTAGAGTTACATTTAATGCAGGTCTTGATTATGATGTTCAACTCCAGTGGGACTCTGGGAAAGTAAATTCATATATCCAGGATAGTTTCATTACCAGAAAATGAAAGGATGAGATCATATATGGGTACCAGAATGTGTTTCATTTTATAGAAGCTTAACTGTCTTCATCAACTGAAATCTCATGCAGAATTTGCACGTTTATGACAAATAAAAAGGGGCTGATCTACTTAAAGTCTGGGAATGATAAGAAAACGTACGTTTCTTGGCACTTAGCTGCTTTAAACTGTAGAGCACTCCAAATATATTTTGAAAACCACTAGACAAGATGAGAGCGTATTTTTTGTTTTATTTTGTTTTTATTTTTGTTTCTGCTTTTGTTTTTGTTTTTTGAGGATCAGGAATCAAACTCAAGACCTCACACTTGCCAGCAGGCACTGCACCACTGAGCTAAATCTCCTGCCCCGAGAGCATCTCTATTAATGGTTCAATGCCACTAAATGCCAAAGTGATGTGAGATAGAATAGGAAATAGTAAATACTTTACAGTTATTAGAAATATTAAAGGGTTAATGCTTGTAAAGCAGTGAGCATCTTGTCTGGGATATAATTAGCATTCAATAGCAACTATTTATATTATAATTAATTTTTCCAGCCATTCGTGAAGTCAGCTAGTTTGCTTAATATTGTATTTATATCATGTGGTACATTGCCTGTTCTATGGTAACTGCCTGATTAGTACTTAGTAAGTGACTGAAGGAGAAAATGAAACTCAAAACTGAAAGGTGAAGAAGAAAAGGAAGAATCTTAGGGTAGAGCCCTAAGAAGGGTAGTGTGGATAGCTTATTTCCTATAACTCTCATGACAGCCCAATGAAAGAGACCTCATCATTAACCAATTTACAAAAGAGAGGTGAAATGACCTGTCCAAACCACACAGCCAAATATCCCAGCCTACTTTTTCAACATCTGCAGGAGTGAGCCCAGAGTTTTTGGCAGGGACCTCAGCCCTGGCAAATGCCATCATTGGGGCACAGAAAAACAGACAGGGACACAAGCCAGCCAGTCTAAAGGATGGAAACTGGTAACCCATGGGTTGAAATTTGATCAATGGATAAGAATGTTTGGTTTACTTATTATTTCAAAAAAATATTTGGATAACATTTAAAACTTTGGAGACTTCTCATAAAATCTGGATTACTGGCTTGAAAAACCAGAAGCTCTCCAAACGCAGAACCAGCATTCCTGCATGGAAACTATGGTCTGGAGGGGAGATAGGTCTGGCCCCACCCTCCTCTGCACCATGTGCCCCAGTCCCCTTGTGCACCCTTAGCTGAGATACACAACCAACCTGCTCCATTGCTCATTTATCTTTCTTGTCCCTTGTTGACAGTAAGTTGGCCACTATGACTCTTAAAACAATTTGATGCTTTCAAGATAAGATAGGATGGAGCCCAAAGAAGAGAAGCCACTTACATAAGGCCATACAAAGGTAAAATCTGAATTTTAATTTTTCCCCAATGATCTTTTCATAGCTGCATTGTGAACATGTCCAGGAAGTCTTTCTGATTCAATATCACACGCCTGAAAATGCCCAGCAAGTATTATGATTGCTGCAGTATCAATTTGCAAGTGGACCAGGTGATGTTTATTCTTAAGGCTAAAGAGTATAATGAAAAGGAATTATGACAACCACGGCCCACAGCAGCTGAGTCATATGACCCACAAAATCATCGTGTGCCTCCTCTCCAGTCCCAATGTGTTCTTGGTCATTTAGATTGCCAGCAGGAAGCCTGCATGGTGTTCCAGTGTTAGTGACCTTCCTGCTGTTACAGAATTAGCCATTGTTACCCAATAGCATTTTCATTTCTCTCTGGAAACCTAGCAGTGAAATTGCTTCTGTGAGATGCCCAACTGTGGCAAAGAATCAGGAGGCTCAAGATCACACTTAGTGTGGCCAAATTCCATTTGTGGTATGTTGTGCTTGTAGAATCTTCAAAGCCCACAATCTTGGAGTAGAAAATTTTGAAATCAAAATTTTTGGAAACTCAGAAAATCCCAAATAATGGTAGAGCTTTTTGGGTAAAGTTAGGCAACTTCAGAAAGGGAGTAGGTCAACTATAGTGGAAGAGGAGGGAGCTCACTGAACTGAGTAAGGATTGAGGTTTGCTCATGCACTCTCTGATGTCATCATAACCCATGTCCTCTCTGCCTGTATTGCACCAGTGTCGCCTGGTAAGAAGTGTCACATGTTGGCAATCCCTGTAGCATATGTGCATGTTTCTACACTGTACAAGCAAGAGTATACTTCCCCGTGTGTGTTGTGTATGCTCTCTGAGATGTTCTAAAACAGTGTGATTTCTCAAGTATGATCAATCCTTACAACTGTGCATAAACACACTCAGACCCAATAACACTCCTATCTGAGAAAGGCCAATATAAGGGGAAGTGATTTGTTTATACTACTGAGAGTAAGCAGAAAGTATTATATATTGTTATCTTTAAAAAGTAACAACAAATAAGATTTGCAAATTAAAAGTTAGTGTTGACATTGGTAGTGCCCATAGTACAATAAACTTTATTATCTCCAGACTCATACCTGGTGTTCTGGTTATACTTGTAGGCTGATACTATGTGTGGAGAAAGGGAGCCCTTCTTCTATCGTACTTATGATGTGGGAGCTATTTTCTCAGGATACATCTGATTCTGTGGATAGAGTCCAAGTATTCTAGCAAAGTCTGGCATCATCCAAAGTCAGGGTTCTTTCCAGCACATCCTTGCAGCCCACACTATGGCCAGACCAACTTCCTCATCAATCTCAGAATACTCTGTGATCACTCCTATCTCTGGACTTCAGCACAGACCATCTACTCTGAAAGAAATGGCCTTAACTACCCCTACTTAAAGTGGTTTTACACGTGAGTCCAGGTGAAATGATAACCTATAGCCCATCCCCATAACCCATCCCCACCTTTTGTCTTCCTTCCTGATCTCTTTTGTGTGTCACCCACATATCACTTGTCCCATGAGCTGGAATAATTTGATGATGTGTCCTTCACCAACATTCATCCCTAAGCATCTCTAGACTGGGAACAGATTTCATGCATTGCTTTCACCAAGGACAGAGCACAGCCACACAGATAAATGTTCAAGAAGCGTATGCTGAGGGAAAGACATGGTGGTGCACATCTGGGAATATGTGCAGAACTCTGGGAAGCTAAAGCAGGAAGATCAAAAGTTAAAGCCTAACTTGGGAAACTTAGCAACTTAGAAAGCCTGTCTCAAAATAAAACATAAAAACAGGCTAAGGATGTAGCTGAGTGCAAAGACCTGGGGCTCAATTCCAAGTGTATAAAAAAAGAAAGAAAGAAAGAAAGAAAGAAAGAAAGAAAGAAAGAGGGAGAGAGAGAGAGAGAGGGAGGGAGAGAGAGAGAGAGAGAGAGAGAGAGAGAGAGAGAGAGAGAGAGAAGAGAAGGGAAAAGAAAACAAAAGAAAAGAAAAGAAAAGAAAAGAAAGAGAAAGAAATAAAGAAAAGAAAGAAAGAAATGAATTAATAAATGACTTAATAAAATCTTAGACCCTTTTATTAGCTTGCTATTCTGTTGGGGAAATGTTCTAATGAAAATATTGAAGGGGACCATTTTAAAATCCTTCTGAGAATCACATGACTACATCTCTCTCTTAAATACTGCCCTGAACCAGCTAGGGAAATGCTTAAAAAGCCCACCGATATAAAAGAAGTCCTAAAAGATAAACATTTTATAAGGTGGCTACAGAAGACACCATCTGAGTCAGCCGAGAGCCAGAGAACCTGGAGGCTTGTGTGCTCACAGTGAGATGGCAGAAGGTGTCACTGTCCACCTTTCCTAGTCTTCATGGAGTCCCCAGTGGAGCTGCGCCTCCTCAGACTGAGCATTTTTCTGGTTACTCCCTTCCAACTCTTGCTAGTGATTTGATGAGGAGGTGATGCATGAAACACTGAGAATCAGACCAAGGACAGAATAGATTAGAAACAAAGTGTTTGAGATTTTCAGAAAGGAAAACAAAGGCAGAGGAAAGAATGGAGTATTGGAATAAGAACAGCTAGTATATTAGTTAGGCATGTGTTCAGGGGCAAGCAAAAGAAAATCTAATCCAAAGTGACATCTACACAGGGAGGGTTTTGTTGCCTTAAATAAAAAGCCCAGCAAATTTTAAGGAATGCAACCACTCAAAGCTGACTTTGGCAGTCCTCCATCTGGCTGTTTTCCCAAATGTGGCACATGACTCATCTTGTCATATTGTTCCATAGCTGCTGTATTTGTTGGCATCATGTCTACATTACAGTCGAGAAGGACCAAAAGGATGCATGGTCAAGTCTCTTCAAAATAATGAATGTTCTTTGCTGAAGCTCTGTTCAGTAGAATTCCACTTAAATTCCATTGACCAGCACTGTTTTGCATGATTGTCTTCATGACTTTCTTCAGTGCTGGGACAAAATACCCTATCCCCAGAACCTTTTTTTTTTTTTTTTTTTTGGTTCCAAGAATCAAACTCATGACCTCCTGCTTGCCAGGCAGGCGCTGTGCCACTGAGCTATAGCCCTAGACCTATCCCTATAACTTTGAAGAAGGAGTGGTTATTTTGGTTTATGATTTCTTTAGCGGGTTTAGTCCATAGTCAGGTGGCTCCAAGGCAGGAAATGTCTGGTGGAAGAACACTGCTCACATCATGGCAGCCTGGTAGCAGAGACTGAGGGGGAGGAGCTAGGAGGAAGAGAAACCCTTCCAGGTCATGCCTGCAGTGACCCAACTCCCACCAAACCCCATCTCCTAGTAGTAAGTCAGCAATGGTGCCCTCAAGAACCAAAAAACCACACACATGAGAATTTTAGGGGACATTTTAAATCTAAATCGTAACAATGGCCAATCATCACTACAGAATAAGGAAGAAAACAAGACTTTCTTTGCTTGACAGCCATTGGCTGCAGAGGGCATGTGAGAGTGGGAATGGGAAGGAGCCCACCTGCAGTGGGTGTCACACCAAGTGTCTCTAAGTTTGGAAGACCTGGGTAGCTCTCTCTTCATATTTCCCCCTTGATATTGAACTTCCAACCAAGTCATAATCCTTAATATGGGACAGAGTGAATAACTAACCAACATAATTAAGAAAATAGCAGTACTAAGTTCAAATATCAGGAGAAAGAGTGCGAACTGGAGATAGTGGAACTACACCAATTACCCCTGTAATTCCCATTATGTGAGACAATAAATAGTGGGGAATTAACAATGCAGGAGTGTTTTGTCATTCATTTACCTAATGCTTTTGAGTTCTTACTGTGTGCCCATCACCATGCTAAGACATTGAGACACAGTGGTGAATAAATAGGAAAGGTCCTTGTTTTCACAAAACTTATGGTCATAGTATAGGGAGAAGGGGTTACCAACTAGACAGAGGGCTAGAGGTCAAGAGATTAGTCTGTAGTTTAGGCAGTTTCCTGACCAGGCAGATCTTTAAAGAAGGTTGCATTTTATTCTTATTCCAACATGATGTCCTTGAAGTCAAGAAATACCCACAGTAGTAGGTAGTGGATTGACTGGGGCAAAAAAATACAAGAAATAGAATCAAATGACCACAGTAAGTCCAGGTGTGGCAGAGACTGGCTATGCATTTACCAGAACCTTGATCTCTTTGGAGGAGGAACATGAGGCAGAAAACACAGTAAAACAGCATTTCCAGATCCTCTTACTGTAGGTGTAGTCATGTAATTGAGATTTAAAGAATGAAATATGAGCATAAATCCTGTATCCCCAACAAGGCCTGCCCCTAGAACCCATCCATGCATTGTTGTTCTCCAAAGAGATGAACTACTTGAGAACCCCATTTCCAAAGACAGTGAGGCCACAGTTAGTAGTAGATCAAAATCCTGAATCACAGTTTGGAAGAGAGTTGACCACTTATGAGTAGTACCCACTTTGGAATTTATCTGTAAGATAAATAAACTTTTTCTTCTTCCTTTTTTTTTTTTTTAATTTTTTTATTTTTGCAGCACCAGGGATTGAACTCAAAACCTCGCATCTGCTAGGGCAGGCACTTAAGCCACTGAGCCAAACTCCTGGCCCTAGCCGAGCGTGGTGGCACACGCCTTTAATCCCAGCACTCGGGAGGCTGAGGTAGGCGGAGCGTTGTGAGTTTGAGGCCGGCTTGGGCTACAACGCGAGTGCAAGGCCGGCCTGAGCTACATAGTGCGACCCTGCCTCAAAAAAATCCAGGGCCGGGAGTTTGGCTCAGTGCCTTAAGCGCCTGCCCTGGCAGGCGCGAGGTTGTGAATTCAATCCCTGGTGCCGCAAAAAAAAAAAAAAAAAAAAA
>RJWM01017943.1:0-42184 GCA_004363535.1 Dasyprocta punctata | reverse complement strand
TCTAAATCTCTCCTCCCAGAGGCATGAACTAATGACTTGCCTTTGGGCCTGGTCATTAACTGTGCCACCTCACTGTGATCCCCATTGCTGTCAGATGTCATGGGAAGCATTAACAGGCATCCAGCACGTCTTCCTGTGCTTGCGACTTGCTCCCATAATCCCCTTCAACTGGGAAACTCCTGAGACAAAAGGCCAGCTCACTTGGACTCAATTGCCATAAGGGCTTAAACACACTCCCACCTCGGCTCTGCACCTGTGTCCTGCATGACAGGAAAGCCATCCTAGTCATCAGAATAAATCCACAAGGCCATCTGAGAGGCTCGCAGATTCAGCCCAAGCCAGAAATGCTTTATCCTGTTCTGCCCAAGGACCCTGAGTCTGACCTGCCTCCTCCTCACTTTCATCAACCCCTACGTGCTCAGCCAGCTGTGATGCCACCACCGCCAGCTCTGTGTCCTGCACCATAGCCTCCAGCTCTACTGTCAGCAACTGCTTCTGACGCTAATACTGAAGAATGCCACCATGTTTTAGGTGGGGCCCAAGCCTTGTTAAGCCAAGCATCCCTGACACTGTGGTTGACCCTGATGCTTGGGTGAACACAGTCCTCTCCCGAGCATGTCCAAACTGGGGCTGTAATGTGACAGATGGCCATGAAGCCTTAGATCAGTACCACACTGCTCTCCTGGCAGGCCTCGAAGAGGGAGGCACGAAGCCAATAAACACGTCTAAAGTTACTGAAGTTACCCACTGGAGTCCCTGCTGAATAGAAATTCTGCCACAGTAGATCCTGTGAGATTGATGGACACTTCATTAAACATGAATTCCTGTACACGTTTCACTGCTCTACGCCTCTCCTGGGACATGACCAGCCTCCTTCATACTCGAATCCACTGTCCCGGACTTGATATTGACTCTGGCTGTACCCTGGGAGGAAGAATAGCACCTTACATCAGCCTGAAATGCTTGATAGTCATAACTCTGAAATTTTGAGAGACTTGTTTCCAGAAGTATGGACAAAGAACTCACCCCTGGGGTTTGCTATCAATCATACCCCTATGGTGATTGAGCTCTGTCCCAAGGCAACTTCCACCTGCATCTAACAGTACATCTCTCCTGCCTGTAAAGCCAGGAGCTGCCAATGCTGCCTCAGTTGTCTTCCATGTATGTTGCCTCAGTCTTCTGCCACCCACAGCCTGCTGGTACACCTGCCGCCTTCTGCCTTCAATTGGCTTCTGTTAGCCCTTCTTCACAAAGACCCCAGTTCTGGACTCAAAGGTTAACTGACCTAGACTCAACCTCACAGAGGTTCAAAAACTTGTTTCCTCTTCACTGCATTCTGATTGATGACAGCCAAGGTGCCTGATGGAAAGGTACAAGAGTTCTGCTACAGTATCTGGTGGAAACTGTTTCCACACGCTCACAACCACTGTCCTTCTGATCAAGCAGGCTGACAGGCTCACCTCAGACTGAGCCCTAGCTGTCCAGGTGCCACATGCTGTACTAGGATGAACTGTTCTAAAAAGTGGGGACCCCCTGACGGATGTTGAGTACACCCTGTTTATGGCTAGAAGTAGCTCTATTAGGAATAAAGTCTGATAAGCTAGATATGCTGTGGTCACCTTGAACAAAACTACTTGGGCCAAAGCTCTCCTGCAGGGGTGATCTGGACAGCAAACTGCTTCCTGTTGCTGTTTGGAAACTTGCCACCAATGATGCAAAATAATCTGGTCTAGAGGCCTAAGCACAGGGATCCAACTGACTAAAAAATATCCGGTATTCCTGAAAGATCAGAGCCAGACCTGCCCCCATCATTGGTTCTGCAAGCTCAAGCCACTGTGCTGGCACCCGAACCCCTGCAGCCAGCTTAGGCTTCAGCCCCAACTCCCATCTCCTGCCTGTACTGAGAAAAAAATTTGGAGAGTCCTGCTGTGAAAAAATCATCCGTAGATATGGCCTACCCTTGATCACTGACAGCAACAATGGGCCTGCATTTGTAGCAGAGGTAACTCAAAAACTAGATTAAATAAAAACTGCATGCAGCTTGTAACCAGTTAAAAGACCCGCTATATCTGTAGAAATTCCTGCACACACGTATAATCCAGGCTCGTATTAACTATCTCTACAAGTTTCAGAAATCCAGCCTTAGAGCCATTGAAAAATTTACCTGGATGGCTCCTCTGAGGTTCACTCTGAAGAGAGGACGCACACAGGACTGAAGGTTGAGGGTATCGTTCACAGGATTGCTCCATAGCTGTTCCCCTTGATTTTTGTGTCTTTTTAGGTTGCTTATCCCAGTCCGTGCTTCCCCACCTGCTGTTAGCTCTGGTTTTTTTTTGCCTTAAACTTTATGAATGGTTGCCCCAAGAGAATAGAACAATAAATCAAACCCTTGACCAAGATTTGATGAGTGTCCAAGGCACAATGGACAGTCTCCTAGATCAGATTAACTCCTTCACTGCCTTACCAGAGTAATGTTACAGAACAGACAGGCCTAAATTATGTCTCTTCCTGAAAAGCAACTTAGAGAAAAACACTGTAATAAGACAGTCTTGGGGTGATTGGCTAGGGCCCATCCTAGGGTCACTGTTGTAGTCAGGGGTTACATGGAGAACAACTGCTACAGGACACAGGGTTTGTAATACTGTTTTATAATAATCACCCAAAGTTAAACACAAGACGGTGCAGGAAAATCTGTCCACAACACTAAGACCCAGGATAGCCGAGGGCCTGGATCCCACAGCAATGTCATGCAAGAGTCCCACTAGAGACCCAAATGCATGACAGTGCCTCCCACAGTACCAACTGGGAATCTAAGAGCCCCCAATAAGGGCTCACGCCAGTTTATTTACAGTTCTGTGCTGGGAAGGCCACAGGTCAGTGGTGGAACTAGAAAGTCTATGCCAGCAGGGTGAAGGAGCTGTGCAGTGGGTTGAGGGTTCTACATAGGAGCCGAGAAGTCACGCTCAAAGAAGAAGCGGGGCTGCCCTGAAGAGCACCACAGCCATCCCCAACGGCGACGAGGTCCCGCACTCCTCCAACGACGGAGAACAGTTGAGCACAGGTCAGGAAGCCAAGCGTGACAAGCTTCTCCAGCACACAGCCTCCCCTCCGGAGCCAGGAAGGGATGCACAATGTGAGGAGCAGAGCTCCCGCAACATGAATCACAGCCACTCTCACCGATGAGGTCACGAGCTCCTCCGACGATAATGGCCGAATCCATATTGGAGAAGCCAGCATGACAAGCACCTCCAGGAGAACCAGCGGCTCCAACAGCAACTCTTGGAAGAACCCACAACGCCTGGCTCTTCTTCACGTCCCTATTTATGCTGGCAACTTTCTTCAGGTGGAGCATCTTTAACTCAACACCAGCTGAATTAATTCAACTGGTGCTAAGTTGACCACCAGTTTGTAATCCATAACAGTCACTGACAACCCCAGTGTTACTGCTTCTAGTTGGGCCTTGTCTCAGAAGATCACATGTAACATGCCCAGCAAAGATTTACCAGGGAAAGTAAACAAGGGGGGAAGTGTAGCAGAAAATGCTCCCCACCCTAGCCCAGCCAGTATACTTGTTAGTTGCCCAGATAATAGTTCCTGTTGCTGTTCCAGATGCTTCTCTCTCTTAGAAACGGCTGGTCACTGTGGTGCATAGCTGGTCACCATGAAGCACATTGTTTAAACCAATCCTCAGTTGACAAGCCATCCTGCCTCTGTACTTCCTGCTTGCTTATTGAGTATAAACCCTAGACCACCAGAGATCAGGCCCTGATATTCTGGGAATGATCCTGATCAGTGTCCATCGATGTTAATAAATCTGCTTCCAAGTCCTGGGTGGCATTTTGGTACCCATTGTCATTGCAGTATAACTTTTTTTTTTAAATAAGTAACTGAGAATCCAAGTTGATGTTCATCTGTGTAATATAAAAAGCGTTGTCATGAACATTGATATTTTATTTGAAAGATATGAACCTAGGGAAAACTACTTTTGATCCTTGTATGTTTTAGCCATTTCATTGAATAGATTACAGATTCTGAAAGTCATATATTTTTCCCAATTGCTGTGGTAAAATTGGCCATGTCAGTAAGTTTTACAACTCTCTTTCCTTTGTCTTATTACTTTTGAGATTGGAGTATATGGAGAGATGATGGCTGTGATTACCATTGAAATTGTGCACATTGCTGGTGAATGAGTTATTTTTCAGCTCTATTATTAAATAACTACTTCTGTATCACAGCTTGAAGTGGGATTGTCCACGAGCAGCCCTGCCTCATACATCTGCTTTATGTAAGTAGAGGCCCTTGGTGATGACAGCAGTTGTTGATGAATTTTTTCTTAAATAGACTATTTGACTTTCTGATGTGTAGTTGGAGTTTTTAAAAGGGATTAAAAAATCTCCTTATGGTCTTCATTATACTTTACTCTGTGTGATGCAGGTATGTAGGAACAGACGAAACATCTTAACTGTTAATTGATAATTGTTGAATCTCATGAACATATGGGAATTTATTACAATGTATTTTTCTCCCTTTTTAAATTTCCAAAGTAAAAAGGTAAAAAAAAAAAAAAAAAAAAAAAAAAAAAAAAAAAAAAAAAAAAAAAAAAAAAAAAAAAAAAAAAAAAAAAAAAAAAAAAAAAAAAAAAAAAAAAGAAATTCTCCCCAAAAGGTAATGATGAAAAAGAAACAAGATCGCAGAAGCGTTTTACTTGATGGTAGGGACAGTGGTTAACAAAAGAGATACCCTGATTTCCAAAACTTGCTAAGGGTGACAGAAGCACCACCCCTGGCTTCCTGAGGAGGAGAGAATATAACTTTACCCTGTTTTTGCCAAGTTTCCTGATCATGGCAGAGATACTAGTATAACTGCTTACGTATTGTGAAAATAAACCTTTTGTTTTTATACAAGACATTTTATTTTGGAATTTAGAGCTGGGCATGAATTCTGACACTAGTGGGTACTTTCTGTGGTTCTTTAGATAGGGTGTGTTGGTGCATGCTGGTTATGCAACAACTTGGGAGGCCGCGGCAGGAAGATTCTGAGTTCAAGGCCAACCTGGGCTACATATAGAGGCCTTGTCTAAAAAAACAAAACAAAACAAAAACTAAGCCCCCAGCACACCAAAAAGATTGATTTGCTTTAAAAGAATGAGGGTTTTATTTTATTCTTGTTCTTCCACTGGCTAGATGGAGAAAGAGTTCTTCGTGTTTTTGAAGGTACTTGTGTTTGACTTGAGCATTTTCTGTTCTGTCTAGAATTTGTCTCCAAGGTCTGTACATTTTTCTAAAAGTGGAGGTTAGAATATATTTCAGGGGCTTGAAAATGCCAATTGGTAAGAAAGTCTTCAAAGCATAAGAAGTTGTCTTATTTGTTCCAGTTTGGTAATTCTATAGATGACTTTAACTGTAGTAATAAAATGTGGGAGAGAAACATGAAATTGAATTTATAATGTAATCCTGTACAATGTACACAGGATAAATGAAGCTATTTGTTAAAAAATGAAACTGATTCTACCTTGTAATAGTTTGGAGCCTTATTTAATACCAAAGCTTATATTCGAGAAAACCCTGGGTGATGTGTTTGAATTTTGGTTTTGTAGGCTGCCTCACTGCAAATTTTTTATTTGTTATTGTGTGATTTTTGACCAGATATCTGACACATCAGAGTCACCAAGATGCTTCTGTTTTGGGTAGACCGATAGGTGATGCTATAAATTTACCCAGCCACATCCTTAGGTGCATCTTGCACTGATGAGCTCTTACGTTCTTACAAGATATGAGAACGTTGAATTCTGATGAGTTTTGATCTCCTTCTGTGTACTGAACTTGGAGTGTCTCAAGTCTCAACCCTAAGACCCTAAGTCCTTCTCCTTTTTCTCCAGGCTCATCCATGTTCCTGACTTCAGGTATGATTTGTTCTTTGGTGATTCCTACATTTGGCCTCGCTGCCTGTCGGATAGACTCCCTTGGTGTAGTGGGCACCTTCGGCACAGCCTGTCCAGGCCTGGGCAGTGCTCTCTGCTCTGTCCCCAGCCCAGTCACCCTGTCCCTCCCACTCACTCACTTGGATAAACCAGAAAATACCTTTCCTCCTCCCCTTCATGTGGAGTTGATTGGCATGTTTTGTTGATTTGGCTTCCTTCTGTTTTTTTTTTTTTTGGTACCGGAAATCAAACTCAGGACCTTGCTCTTGCCAAGCAGTCGCTGTGCCGCTGAGCTATATCCTCAGCCCCCTCCTGATATTTCTTGATTAAAACTTCTTCTCAGCACTGTCGGTTTTTACATGGATTATTCAGATAGCCTAGTAGCTGGGCCCCAGTCATTCTTGTCCTTCTGTCCCCAGCCATTTTCTACCCTGAAGCTAGAGGGATCTTATTAAGGGTATGAATGTCATCTTCTTGACTGCCACACTTTCAGAACTTCCCCATTGTTTCGAAGATAAAAAACCATAACATTCTTAATATACCCAATAGGCCCTGGTCTGATGCCACCCCTGCTTTTCCTGCTAGCCTCTTTTAACCTCACCTTTCCCTTCGTCCTGGAGCTGTAGCCTGGTCCTTAAATATGCTCTGCCTTCCCAAATGCAGAGCAGGAATTCAGTCCTGAGCCATGAATCAGTCTGCGTGACTGCTTGACTGCTGTCTTTCTTCTCCCTAGTGCTAAGCTTCACGAGAGGAAGGGCTGATGGCTTTTTCTCTTGTCCTCGTGTCTGTATTCCCGAGGGCCAAGCAGAAGTGCCGGTCGCAATGGAGGAGCTCAGTACTCTTGATAACTGTGTGAACAAATGAGTGTTTCGGTTAGATTCCTAAAACTTGCAGGGGTGCACGAAGCGAGACCCAAGGTGCATGTTAGGCTGCGGCGGCATCTAAGGACCCTCTGCAGCCCCAGCGTTGTTTCGAGTGGGGTGGTGACAGTCTTGGCTGTACCCGAGACGGGTTAGTAGCTGTGGGAGGCAGGGGGCACAGGGCAGGAGAAGCTGGCCCCTGTTAGCATAGGAGGGAGGTCCTGTGGACCTGGCCGGAGCAGTGGTAGAGGCCACGCTGCCGCGGTACTGGGACTGGATGGATTGGAGGTGGAGGTGTGCCAAGGGGGAAACTTACAGCAGGTTCCATTATCTCAGTCCTTAAATCGAGCATTTTTCTGTGAGAGTGGCAGAATTGTCCTGCAAATTTAGACCCATATCTCTCACCATGCACTAAACTAAAATAGAAATGGATCAAATATCTAAACATAAAAACAAAAGCACTTAATCTGCTAGAAGATACAATAGGTGAAATCCTTGAAGACTTAGGTGTAGGCAAGGATTTTATGAACAAAACCCCAGTTGCATAAGAAATATTACAAAGAATCAACAACTGGGATTACATCAAATTAAGAAGTTTTTACAAAGCAAAAGAAACTGCCGAAAGAGTAAAGAAACAACTACAGAATTGGAAAAATTTTGTACCAGCTACTCAGACAAAGAACTGATATGTAGAATATGTAAAGAACTCAAAAAACATAGGAGCTCCCACACCAGATTTAAAGACTCAATTCAAAAAAATGGGCATCTGAAATGAATAGACACTTCTCAGATGAAGAAGTAGAAACAGCAAATAAATATATGAAAAAAAAACGTTCAACATCACTGGTCATTTGTGAAATGCAAATTAAAACAACACGGAGATTCCATCTCACCCCAGAAAGAATGGCTATCATCAAGAGAGCAACCAGTAACAAATGCTAACAGGACTGTGGGAAAAGGAACCCTTCTCCACTGCTGGTGGGAGTGTAGACTGGTGCAACCACTGTGGAAATCAGTGTGGAGATTCCTCAAAAAACTAAAACTAGAAGTTCCATTCCACTCAGCTGTTCCCCTTCTTGGTATTTTCCTTAAAGAGTTAAAAAGTACCATAGCACAGTGATATATGAGTACCCATGTTTATATCCATCAGTGGATAAATGGATAAAGAAAATGTGGTTTTATATACAGTGGAGTGCTATTCTGCCTTAACTGAGGATAAATGAGACATTTTTAGATAAATGAGTGCACCTTGAAACTGTAATTTTAAGTGAAATAAGTCAGACACATAAGTTTAAACACTGTATCAGATTGTTTTTCTTGGGTGAGAAACCCAAAGGGTAAATATGGAGGATAGATAGTTGGAAGTAAGAAGAACATGTACAAATGGCAAGGGGAACAAGGGATGGGGAAGGGAAAAGGACAGAAGGGAAAAAGGATTTAAAAAAGAGAATGGAAGGAAAGAATAGAAACATAGCTTTTGTAAACGGGTAAGGGATGAAGGGTTGAAGGGAAGGGAGGGGAATGAGAACAAAAGAATTAAGATATATTATGTGCGCGTACAGTTTCTCTGTGATGAATGTGATCATTATGTATGACAAATATACTAATAACTAGATAGAAAAAATGAACATAAAAATTTGTATTTTAGTAAACTTTCACTTGTGTTTATTTTCCTAGCATATCTTTTTATCCATTACAGTTTGAAAATATTCTGTTTGTCTTTTAAGGCCTGAGATTATTTTATACCACAAGCTGCTGGTTTCCTTGCCTTTTTCTGCCTCTCAGTGGTGGTGGCTGTGGCCGCCGTGCGTGTGTGCAGGGGCCTGCCGGGCTTTCGCTGGACCGCCCAGAGGTGAGGACACTTTGGCCCAGCCAGCGCCCCGGGGTGCGCCAGCCTGGGCCACTGTGGGTTTTCTTCGTGCCTGGGTTCCACGCTGCCGAGTGCCAGTTTGCGTCACCGTCTTCAGGGGAAATTCTCCGGGGCCCACGTGGCAGCCAGGTCAGATTCGCATTTATTTCTTGGATTTTTCCTTTAACAGCAGCGGTGTTTTCCTAGCCCACCCTTTGGCCGAGGCTGTTGACCTTCCAGAGTCTGGAGTTTCCGGGGCTCACCTTTAACCCCGGCACGTAGGCCGGCCTCACCGCACTCCTCCCGCGGCTTGGACTCCAGCCTCCCGTCCCCACTTCTCGGGGTGCCCCACCTGGAGCTGGGCTGATTTCCAGCTCTCGCTTGGTTTTGAGCACCCAGGGAGCTTTTTTTTCTTTCTTTCTTGAGAATTCAACTGTATTTAAAAGAACTTGGTAACGTTTTGTTCAGAAGCTGTAATTTTGTATAGGTTGACTATTCCTTACCTAAAATGTATGAGAACAGACTTTTAAATTTTTTTTAATTTTGGACTTTTACAAACTTTGAAGTATTCATACATGATGGGGTACCTTGGGATTGAGACCTACGTCTAAAAACAAAACTCATTTGTTCAATATAAGCCGTAAACGCACGCAGCCTGAAGATGATTTTATACGGAACTGTTACCGAGCCTGTGTTTTGACTGCAGCCTGTGGCGTTGTACTCCTGCGGTATTATGCTGGTGCTCAAAAAGATTTGGATTTTGCAACATTTCAGAGTTTTGGATTAGGAACATTGTACCTGTAATGATGAGGTTTTTCAGAGTATTGACTTGGCTATTTTAGCAGAGACAGATGTTTCTGACATAACATTTCAAAACCATTCTGTAGATCATAGATTATTGGGTCCCTGGAAGAACTCACTTGGGTTTCTTCAGATCTGTATCCGGGACAGAGCTGCCTCCCAGAGAGGGCCTTGGGTGGGAGCAGCCCGTCCTGAAGCGGAAGGAGCTCGGGTATGCTGAGCCCCGCTCTCCGCTCTGCCGCGGAAGTGGGGCTGCAGGCGGGAGGGAGCGACGCGGCAGGGTGAGGGAGATGCCGGAGGGGGAAACCCGCGCCAGGGATTGGAAGAGGAAGACGTCTATTGTGTTTTTTAATCTCTGGGAGGATAATGGCCCCTAGTCCTGGCAATTCTGGTTTTTCTCAGGAAGAATGACTGGTTTTTTATTCACATACGATCGCCTATTTTATGTTCTCTTGCTGAATACGCCTGGGTTCCGGCCTTGCCTTAGATGAGCTGTCCCTGTCATAGACTCTTCAGCCACGGAGCAAGGACCTGGGCCCAAGTGCACCGCCCCTCCAGCTCTCCTTTCTCCTCTAATGACTGACAAGGTCAGGCGACAGAAGCTATGGAACAGCGTCAGTTTTAACAAGAAGCTTCTGTTATGTGGAGTTTCTAAAAACTACGAAAAATAAATATGAAATAGAATAGTGCTTCTGCCCTATTTATTAGTTATCCAAATTCCATAATTTTTACATTGTTGCATTGTTCATATTTTAACTGATCTTCCCTTTGCTGGAATATTTTAAATTAACTTTTGGTATCACTGAATGTAGACATAATCTCACTATGCAATGTAAAAATGTTTACTAGTCACAATGCTATCTATCGCCATGCCGAATACAAAGTGGACTGCCTCTTGCCAGTGTCCCCGAAGCCCATTTCTTTGAACATGCTGAGAGTGACCCTTCGCGCACTCGTCATGCCCTCTGCCTGGAAGACCCCACGTGGAGACTTGCCCTTGGCCAACTCAGCTGCGGAATCGCTCCCTATAAAGGAGGCTTTTCCTATTGCCAAAACTAAGGTCGCCTTTCGCCCCTCCCCAGGGCCTTACTGGCTGTGTACGTGGTGACATACACTCTCTCTTTCCCCTGGAGGGTAAGTGCCCCAGAAGTAGGCAGCTTGTCTGTCACCTTGGTTGGTTTCCACCCAGGGCCTAAGGAGGGCCTGGCATACAGAAATAAAGCCAGTGTTTAGGCACAAGTCAACCCTTAGATTAGTGATAAATGATCCCAGCATTTCTTCAACATTTTATAACTGTTATCTCTTCTTACAACTGATTCCTATTCCAGAGCTTTTCTTTTCTCAGGGGCTTTAACCAACAGCTGTGTTTGCAAAAAGTTGCTGGGCTGTTGTCCCTTTCAGGACATTTAATCTTTTAAATCCTCCAAATATTTTGTAAAATATAAGTGAGTAAAGTCACTTCTGACCTGTTAAGAGGCAGTGTTTTTACTGACATAACTCTCATTTGAGATCACTTATTTGAACTTGCAGTTAGTAAATCTGTCTTGGTTTGTATGAATCTGGATGGAATGCATTTGTAGCCCATATATCCTCCAACTGATTATCTGGACTTCTTTGATTTTAGTGTGTCACTTGTAGCTCATGTAGGGGGTATTTTTAAATTGTCAAATTGTCAGTTGTTGGGAATATTCTGTAGCAGGGGAAAAATATAATTCAGTGAAACAGGTATGAATTAGACTTGGATCCTTTAAAAAGTGTGATTTTAGACGCACAGAAGACATGCAGAATCAGTACAAAAATTACTTTGTACTCTGCACTCGATATTTCTCAGCATTAGCATTTTATTATACACTATTTTCTTCAATACTCTTATCCATTTGCCCTCTTTTATTCTCTTTCTTTCTTTCTTTCTTTCTGACTTGACTGAGAGGAGATTGCAGAAACTCAAAGCCTTTCTCTTTTTTTTTTTTTTTTTGTGGCACCGGGGATTGAACTCACAACCTCGCGCCTGCCAGGGCAGGCGCTTAAGCCACTGAGCCAAACTCCCGGCCCTTCAAAGCCTTTCTCTTTATAACCATTGTACAAGTATCAAAATCGGGAAGTTAGTACTCACATATGTAACACCATTAACCGACCTATACTTCTTACTCACTTTCCTACTCATATCATTGTTAGGAAAAGAAAATCCTGAATCAGGGTTACAGAGTTGTAGCTTCAGCTCCTAATAGCAAGTATTTCCTTTCCTGAATTTGATATTTTGTAGCAGTTCCCTCTATTTGGATCCAACTAGTGTTTTAAAGTGACCTGTGTTTCTTAGTGCATAGTATCAGGTCAGATGATGTGGAATTTTCCTTTCTGTAGGTATTTGCTTTGGCCACTTGGTTAAGTTGGGTCTGTCAGACTTCAATAATAATATGAATTATGGCCGGGGATGGTGGTGCACGCCTTTAATCCAGCACTCAGGAGGCTGAGGTAGGAGGAGTGTTATGAGTTCAAGGCTGGCTTGGGCTACAACTCGAGCTCAAGGCCGGCTGAACTGCACAGTGGGACCCTGCCTCAAAAAACTAGGGCTGGGAGTTTGGCTCAGTGGCTTAAGCACCTGCTTGACAGGTGCAAGGTTGTGAGTTCAATCCCCTGCACCACCACCACCACCACCACCACCAAAAGAAAAAAAAAGAAGAATTATGATGACGGTGGTTACCAATGGTAACTTTCTATCATTTTCTACATTTAATAGTTGGAATTCTGTAAGGAAGCACTTTTCCACTTCAGTGGTTTATTAATATATTATTTTTTAAAAATCAGTATGACCCAGGACTTGGCAAACTTTTTCTGTAAGTGGCCAGAGGTGACTCTTCACGAGTTGCCCAGTATGTGATGTACCTGCTTAACTCTGTCTGGGATGGTTTGTGACCTGACAAGTGGCTGTGCTGCCATAAAAGTTTATTCGCAAAAGCAGGTGGCTAACTGAATCTGACCTGTGGGCCCTCGTTGGCCAAGTCCTCTTCTGGGTTGATGTTTGTACTTTCCTACCCCAGTCTAGAACTGGCCACTTACCTAAGGAGGCCTGCTTCCTTTTAGTGCGAATGGAATTTAGAGATGGCGATCTGGTTCCTGGATATGTTCACTGCTGCCAGGATAGCATTACTGCTAGGTTGTCTTGGCAGACAGAGTAGGAGATGTAAGATATGTTCATACATAATTGCATACATTTGTGCATATGCAGACACATCTGTATTCTGTATCTGTCTCTAAATATTATAAACCATTGAGCTGTATCATCTCCAATTCCATTGCAATCTAGCCTTTCCATTTTCTATATTTGAAGTTCCTTTCTCCAGCATTGATATATTTGACTCCAGTTATCCATAAATATTTACTTATTTGTTGAATTTTAGAATGTATAGAAAATAGATTTCAAATTGCAAGCCTGTGTCTCTGAAAAAGAAGCCTACTAACTGTGGAGTTTGATTTTCTTTTTCACTTTTTTTTTTTTTAATGTGTTAGGGTTTGGTTAGATTCTGTGCTCAAAATTAGTCATTCCTGTCCTCCTTACTCCTGCTGCCCTCTAGTATGTTGTGATTTATTTATTTTGAGTTGAAAAGTAAAAGTGTACATTTATGATATGCAACATACTTTAATATGTACATTGTAGAATGACTAAATCCAGCAAATTAACACATCCGTTACTGCATATACTTAAAATTTTCTTGTGGTAAGAACACTTAAAATGTCTTGGAGCATTCATCAAGTATGCAGTATATTGTTATTGTCACTGTGATATATAATAGATCTCTTGAATTTACTCCTCTCATATCCTTTGGTTAATATCTTAATTCCTCCCAGCTCCCTACTTCCTGATAACTGCCATTCTCGTCTTTACTTCTATGAGTTCAACTGTTTTAGATTCTAGATGTGAGGTCAAGCAGTATTTGTCTTTCTGTAATTGGCTTGTCTCACTTAGCATAATATCCCCTGAGTTTATCTATATTTTTACAAATGGCAGCATTTCCTTTTTAAAGACTGCATAGCATTCCATTGTATACATACCACATTTTCTTTATCCATGTGTCTATTTATGGGCACCTCAGTTGACGCTGTATCTTGGTTATTGTAATGCTTCTGTGAACATGGGAGTGTAGATGGCACTTCTACATTTTATTTCATTTGAATACATATGCAAAAGTAGAAGTGATGGATCATAGGTAGTTCTATTTTTAAATTTTTGAGAGACTTCTATTTTCCTTAATGATTGTACTAATTCACATTTTCTCCAGCATTGTATGGAGTTTCCCTTTCAACAGTGTCTCCTTGCTAACACTTACCTTTTGTCTTTTTGATCATAGCCATTCTAATAGTTAGGAGTTGTTATATCATTGTGGTTTTAAGTTCCACCTCTTTGATGACTAGTGATATTATTCATTTTCCATGTACCTGTTGGCCGTTTGTATGCCTTTTGAGAAACAGTATTCAGTTCCTTTACCCATTTTTAAAAATGCAGTTGCAGCTGGGCGTGGTGGCGCATGCCTTTAATCCCAGCACTTGGGAGGCTGAGGTAGGAGGAGCATTGTGAGTTCGAGGCCGGCTTGGGCTACAACGCGAGCGCAAGGCCAGCCTGAGCTACATAGTGCAACCCTGCCTCAAAAAACTGGGGCTGGGAGTTTGGCTCAGTGGCTTTAGCACCTGTCTGGCAGGCATTAAGTTGTGAGTTCAATCCCTGGTGCTACAAAAAAAAAAAAAAAAAAAAAAAATGGAGTTGCTTTCCTGCTATTGAGTTCCTTATATATTTTAAGTATTAATGCCTTATCAGATGTATGGTTTGCAAATATGTTCTCCCACTCTGTAGATTGTCTCTTTACTCTGTTGGTTATTTCCTTTGCTGTGTAGAGCTTTGTAGTTTGAAGCTATCCTGTTTGTGTTTTGTTGCTTTTGCTTTTGGGTGCATATCCCCAGAATAACTTTGCTCAGGTCCGTGTCGCAGGGTTTCATCCCTTTGTTTTCTTCAAGTAGTTTTACAGTTTCGAGTCTTACGTTTAACTCTTTAATCCATTTTAAGTTGATTTTTTGTACATGGTATAAGATGAGAGTCTTTTCCTATTTCTGCATGTGAGCATCCAGTTTTCTCAGCACTGTTTATTCAAGAGACTGTCCTTTTCCTGCTGTGTGTTCTTGGCACTTTTGTTAATGATTAACTGATCATAAAAGTGTGTGTTAATTCCTGGGCTCTTTATCCTGTGCTATGGGTCTGTTTGTTTCTGTGAAATTGTGAGTACTGTAGCTTTGGTAGTTTGTTTTGAGAGCATATGGTGTAATACTTTGGCTTTATTCTTTTTGTTAATTTTGACTATTTGGGGTCTTCTGTGGTTTGGTATGAATTTCAGGGTTTTTTTCCTTCTATTTCTGTGAAAAATACCATTGTAGTTTTAATAGGGATTGAATCTATAGATTGCTTTGGGTAGTAAGTACATTTTAACAGTACTAATTCTTCTAATCTATAAACATGGGATATTTTTACATTTATTTATGTCTTGAATTCAGTTCCTTTCATCAATGTTTGTTGTGTTATTTTAAATTTGGTTAGGATCATTTGTGTCTATTTGTGTTGCATTTTAAGCCAACTCTTTCATTTGGCCATGACTTCCATTTTTGTTTATTTTATATTGCTGTTTTTTTGAATATGGTAAATATGAATATGGTTCCAAAATCCAGAACATGTAAAAAAGGCATATACATTGATGTGTTCTTCCATATCCATTTCTTTTACCCTATTTTTATCTGCCACCTTTTCACTCTGTTTTCATGAACCCCTGTAATGAAGCAATCTTATTAGTTTCTTATTTACCATGTTGTTTGTCTTTTGTACAAGTGAATATATGTATATGTATAGTTTTTATTTTTTCTTTGTTACTAAAAGGAAGCATACTGTAGATATTCTGTCTTACAATTAATTCACGAACTGATGAGTTGGTCTAAGTAGAACATTTCTCTGTGGTGAAATGCATAGCCTTAACTGAATCAAGATACTGAAGGTAAGAACTTCTTCAGATTATGATCAGTTTAAACCAAGAAAAAGAAACAAACCAGGCTCACCCAGGCATTTTGTCTTGGATTAAAAAGATAATAAATACTTAGGTCGTAGGGATCTTGGGGATAATAATTTCTCTCTCTTGACACTGCTCTAATCTAAGCTGTTGTCTTCTGATCCAGATCTTGCCCTCTATTCCTGATGCACAGTTGTGGTCTTGGGATTGGCTCCTCATTGTATATCACATCATCCTCTTTTTTAGTTTACTGTCATTTTGGTGGTGCATATCCTTTAGTAGCTTCGTGAGAAAGAATACATAAAATTTCTTTCTAGTTGGGACTGATTGTTAGTTTTACTAACTTGATTGTTAGTTTTGCTATACGTAGAGTTCTTTCCTATTTTAGTGAGGTACAATTTCTAGTTGTCCCAGTGCTTAACTTTCATTCCCGAGGATCCAGTTTTTGCTCCAGTATCATTTCTATTTATCCTGAAGAGTTCCCTTTGGTACTTTTCTTGTCATTTTGCTGATGATGAGCTTTTTCCTTTATCTGGAAAAATGTTTTCAGTTTTCCATCATTGCTGAAGGATATTTTTGCTGGATATAGAATTCATGGTTGATAATTTTTTCTTTCAGTTCTTATGTTCTGGCTCTCATGAAGGGTGATGATAAGAAAGGAAAAGAAATCTACCATTTGAAAACTTTTTCCCTTGTATATGGTATATCATTTTCCTTTGACTGCTTTAGAATTTCTGTGTCTGGTTTTCTGTGGTTTTATTTTACGTTTTTAAAAAAAAATTTATTTTGAAGAGTATAAAATCAAACAAAATAAAATAAAACAATGAAAATGATACAGGACTTCAAAACAGGATAACAGGAAATCAACAATGGCTGCCATAATGCCTCTTATTATCTTCAAAACTGCTGCCCATACCATCATACATAATAAAACCAATCAAAACAGAACATTAATAAGACGAAACAATAAAATGGAGCAAAACAAAACAGTGAAAACAATATTTGATTTCAAAGACAAGATGGAAGAAAATCACCCATACTTGCTATATTGCATATTGTTATCCTCTCAGTAGATGCTCAGACTACCAGCTCTAGGCCTGCAAAGTCAGTCAAACAATACAAGCATTAAGTTGTTTCTGTACCTCAGTTGCTGACAACTCAGTCTGCGTGCCTCTGAATCGGCTGGTTGTTCAGTAGGGGTGGTGGTGGTGGTGGTGGTGGTGGTCTTGTCTCCCAGCCCCCTACACTGCTTGGCTCATGGAAAGGGCAAATTGGCTTCTTGTTGCTCTTCCTGGGACCCACCTGGCTTCCTTATTTTATAAGTTTAAATGCAGTTTTCTTTGATGTTCTCCTTGGAGCTGCTTGGATCTGTGTGTCTTTTACCAAACGTGGGATGCTTTCAACACTGCTTTTTCAACTTTGAGAGACTTATTCTGTCTTTATCTTGTGGAACTCCCATTATCCTTATATGTGATCTTTGATATTTTTCTATATGTCCATAGTGTTCAATCCATCTTTTTGTTCATTTTCTTTCTCTATTTTTCAGATTGTATAGTTTCCATTGATAAAGCTCAAACTCACTGACACTTTATTCTTTTATTTCTGTTTTGCTGTTAAGATTACACTGAATATTATGTTTTAAATAATAAAATTATTAGTTTTTAAATTTCTGATTTTTAGAATAAATTTTTATTTCTTGGTTGAGATTTCTTTATTGAGATTTCTTTTCAGACATTGCAAGTGTCTTTCCTTTTACCTGAGTGTCATGATTGATACATTGTGTCAACTTGAGAAGTCTAGAAGCTTAATTAAGTAACTCAGCAGCTCTACTTCCTGGGGTGTAGAGCACAAGCAGTTGCCTGTTCCTTGTGTCAATTTGAGAAGGTCTAAAGTTTAACTGAGAGACTCAGCAGGGAGCCAGGGTCCTTACTTTGTAAATATCCTCATCCTGTGCAAAGGAAGGCAAGGAGATTTGTGAATGCTACACCCACCCTGGAGGGGAGGGTGATGTCCTGTGTACAGTATAAGGGAGGAGAAGAGGCTTGCTCTTGCCCCTTTTTACTCTGGCTGCTTTTGCTTGCTGCTGCCTTGAAGTGTTGCCCCAGTGCCATGCCACCCTGCCTTGGAACCAGCTGATGATGGACTGAAACCTCCAAAAAACTGTAAGATAAATAAACCTTTCCTTCCTTCATTTTGAGTGTCGGGTATTTTGTCCCAGCAACAGGAGAAAAGTAACCAAGACACTAAGTGAGCGTGGTTATCATAGTTGATTTAAAGTGCTTGTCTGATAAACCTAACATCTGAGTTATTTTGAGGTTGGGTTGTGTTAATTTTTTTCTCCATTAAGATGAGTCAGATTTGCAGGGTTCTTTGTATGTCAGATAATTTTGGATTGTATGTTTTGTTTTCTTAAAAGAAATGGTCTTGTTAGGTTGCTCAGGCTGTCCTCAGACTGCTGAGCTCTCGTGAGTCTCTGGCCCCAGGCTGCCAGATATCTGGGTCAGCAGGCACACATGCCTGCCACTCTGCCTGGCTTGAACTGTGTCTTGAAAATTGTTAACACTATCTTGTGTAGACTCTGAAACCTCTCGAATTCTTCTGAGACATCTTAATGCTTCTGATTTCATTGACAGTCAGCTTCAGACCCCTCTTCCTTAAGAGGTGGTTCAAATTCGGTTCAGTGTTTTAAGTCTTCTTTTTTTTTTTTTTTTTTTTTTTTTTGCGGCACTGAGTGACAGGGGGATCTAACGAACTCACAGCCTTGCACCTGCCAAGCAAGAGCTTAAGCTGCTGAGCCAAACTCCCAGCCCTAGATTTTTGAGGCAGGGTTGCACCATGTAGTTCAGGCCAGCCTTACACTCGTGTTGTAGCCCAAGCTGGCCTTGAACTCACAACGTTCCTCCTACCTCAGCCTCCTGAGTGCTGGGATTAAAGGCGTGTACCACCATGCTGTCTATGGAGATTTTAGCAACCTGTACTGCACCATTCCTATGATACGGGCCAGTCCATGGGACAAAACCTCTACTCCTTCATACCCCCAAATGAAAATACAAACACAGAAATTTACCCCAGTACCAGTTGCATCTCCAAGTTTCTACTTCCAACAGACTGTCTCCATTTGTTTTCTCCCACGTACAGTTTTTGCCGATGTTTATTTCCTAGAGTTTTTATTTGTAACCCAATTCATTTTAAAATCATTTTTCAGGCTTTGGGGCCAAGCATTGGCTTGCCCAACTATTTGCTTCAGGAATTTAGCTGGTGCAATACAGAAAAAAATTTTAGTAAGAGAGGAGATTGGAAATGTGTGTTAGATTGCAAAACTGCAGTGGGGAAGCTTGAGTGCTTTGAAGAAGCACTTCCTAAAATGTCTGGGGTGACATATAGATTGGCAGTAGTGGTTGAGAGACCCATTAAGAAAGTTTTGTCATTTTTATGCTACACTTTTGAAGCAACTTGGATTCAAGCAGCGCTAATTAAGTTGCAAAGGAGAGAACCTATTTAGGAACATTGCAAAAGTAGAATAGAATTTGGTAATAGGTTATTATTGGAAGGAAAGAGATGAGATGTTGACTGTTTGCTACTTAGGGATGATAATAATGTTAATCTGGATGCAATATGCAGGTGAAAAATTTAGTTGGGAGAGAATGAGTTGAAAGAAACACATGTTGTGTTCTAAATGCTTGCTAATATTAGCAGGAAGTTGGAAAGTTAAAGAACTTTGGAGAGCTGGGCTAGAGATTTAACTCTGACAGAGAAATGAACTGAGTCTTAAGAATGGAGCCTTATAAGTGGTAGAAATTTAAATAGCAAGTGCAAAAAGAGGAATCAGTAGGAAATCTGAGAATTGCAGGAAGAGATAGATGAATTAGGAGGCTAAGGTATACTGGAGACCTAGGTTGAAGAGTTTGTAATCCACAGAGCTGGTCAGTGACATTCTTTACGCATGTTAAAAAAAAAAAGTTAAGGGTACAAAACTTCCATAATCTGAGAGTATACCATATCTAAGTAAGGAAGATTTTCCTTTCTAGTTTTACTGAAAGATTTATTTTATTATAAAGACAAGTACAATGGTCACATACTAATGGGAGACTGTCTTGGTTACTTTTTACTCGTTGCTGAGACAAAATACCTGATGGCCAAAATTAGGGAAGGAAAGGTTTATTCTTACAGTTTCTCGGGAGTTTCAGTCCATACTTAGTTGGCTGCAAGGCAGCGTGGCATGGTGGGGGCTGCTGTTCGTGGCGGCCGCAAGCAGCAAGGCACGCTAGAGAGAGAGAGAGAGAGAGAGAGAGAGGAAGCGGGCAAGAGGAAGACCTGCCTTCCCTTACACTGAATCTCAACTTCACCCCTGGGTGGGTGCAGCACTCACATCACCAATCCCGGTGCTATACAACAAATCAATAACAAGCAAGTGCTGGACTTAACCCCATCAAAAGTATATGAGGACTTGGGGGGACATAACATATCCAATGCAGAGACTAAACAGTATGTAATGGAAGAAGTAGAGGTTGTTAGTCTAGGCCACAGTTTTAAGCTTTGTCAGGAATGTGAATGGCAGAAATGGAATAGTAGCTGGTGCCTTGAAGTGGGCAGAAGAGGAGTAGGACCGGGCCCTTAGTTTGGACCTGTGCTGTTGGGAGGATTGGTATGGAAGGAATAATGGTTGTGGTGGTAAAGTTCTAGAGTCAGTAGATAAAAATAGATAAAGAACAGATTGAGGAGGTTGAGCTGTAAATACATAGGGACATTTTTCCCTTTCATAGAAGAAAAAGTAGGATAGGTACAGGTATGGAGAAGTTTTGTCAGGGAGAAGAGTGAGTATAGGAGGAAGATGGAAATTTAGGATGTTGGAAATGAGAGAGTTAAGAGAAGGTTGATGTTTTCAGTCTTAGGCATACAAAATACAGTAGTTAGAAATGAATCTTCCTTCATGCAACAAGTGGAAAAGCCATCCCTTTTCCCCAGCTTTACTTGAAGGTAATTGATAGGCAATGAGAGAGTGACTATCTAGGAGACAATCAAGACTTACCAAAGTAAGGCTAGCTTTTGGAGCCATTTTTCTCAAGTGGGTAAGTTTTTGAGGGAAGAAAACTGAGCAATGCATTCAGTACCCTCTTGGGGTTACAGGGACAGAGACTGGAGTTCAGGTCTTGTAATGTGAGGTGTTTTTTTGTTGGTAAATCACCCTTACTTGGGACTGCTGCCTTGATGGGCCACAGCCTTGGAGCAGGAGTGAACTGGATGTAGAAAGGCCTTCACAGGAACTGTTGCTTCACTTTGAATACATGTGAAATTTTATTGTCTTTGTCTTAGGTGCTTGGCAAAAAAAGTGCAAATATTTGAAAAATAATGACACTATACTAGGCCTCAACTTGTTCCTGCAAAATAATGCAAATGTGTACAGTCCAAAAAAAAAAAAATGTCTGGCAGAATATGATCAAATAACATGAACAAAATGAAGTAGAAAGAATGAAAGAGATTATATCCATAAGAGCTTCTGATATTGAAGTTTCCAGGAGTAGACTTAAATATAGTTGTGCTTACCTTGCTCAAAGAGATAAGAGATTTAACATTTTCAGCAGAGAAATAAAAATTTAAAAACTATGAAACCTGATGCAGTGGTATAATTCTGTAACCCCAGTTACTGGGGAGGTTGAGGCAAGAGGATCACAAATTCAAGGCTTAGGTAACTTAGTGAGAACCTATCTCAAAGTAAGAAATAAAACAAGGCTTGTAGTTCATTGTTACAGTGCTTTTCTAGCATGGGTTCAATCCCAGGCCCACAGAAGAAAAAAAAAATTCTGGACTTGAAAGCAGAACTGAAGTTAGGAACTTAATGGGTAAGTTTAACTGAAGGTTAAATAGAGTGGAAGAGTGAATTAGTCAATTAGAAACGAGGATGGATGGCGCACGCCTTTAATCCCAGCACTCGGGAGGCTGAGGTAGGCGGAGCGTTGTGGGTTCGAGGCCGGCTTGGGCTACAACGCGAGTGCAAGGCTGGCCTGAGCTACATAGTGCGACCCTGCCTCAAAAAACCAGGGCCGGGAGTTTGGCTCAGAGCCTTAAGCGCCTGCCTTGGCAGGTGCGAGGTTGTGAGTTCAATCCCTGGTGCCGCAAAAAAAAAAAAAAGAAACGAGGATGGAAAATAATGAAAAGGTTGAAGGAGACATAAAGATACTGAAGTGTGTAGTTGGACTTCCAGCAAACGGGGTTGAGAGAGAAAGGGAGAAGCAATATGTATATATGGTACAGGCTGCCCTTAAACTCACAACAATCCTCCTGCCTCATTCTCCTGAGTGCTGGGATTACAAATGTGTGCCACCATGCCCAGTGAGAAGCAGTATTTGAAAATAGAATGACTAAAAACTCCCAACCTGAGAAAAATTATTAAGTAACATGTTCAAGAAACGTAACTAACACCAAACAGGTTAAAAAGACCTTGCATTTGGTAGTAAGACTGCAGAAAACCAAAGATAAAGAGACAAATTTCAAACGTTGCTAGGAGCCTGAAGAGGGAACAGTGTACAGTACTTTCAAAGAGTTAACAGACTAACAGCTTACTTCTCAACAGAAACAATCGAGGCCATGAGACAATGGAATAAATCTTCAAAGTACTGAGAGAAAATAATTGACTATCTAGAATAGTAAAACCTGAGAAAATTTCCTTGAGAAAAAAGAGGAAATACAAGTGTTTCTTAGTTGACGGTTTTTCAGTGCACTAATCACTCTTTAAAATTACTCAAAAGTAGCCGGGCGTGGTGGCGCACGCCTTTAATCCCAGCACTCGGGAGGCTGAGGTAGGCGGAGCGTTGTGGGTTCGAGGCCGGCTTGGGCTACAACGCGGCACAAGGCCGACCTGAGCTACATAGTGCGACCCTGCCTCAAAAAAACCAGGGCTGGGAGTTTGGCTCAGTGGCTTAATAGCCTGCCCTGGCAGGCGCAAGGCTGTGAGTTCAATCCCCGGTGCCGCAAAAAAAAAAAAAAAAAAAAAAAAAAAAAAATTACTCAAAAGTCATGGCTAGTGACTACAGATACTCCTTGCTTAACAACCTACCGGTTTAACAACTATTTGAACATATAACTGAGGTGTGCTGTTTGAACTTAAGACCTGCCACTAGGAGTTGGGACCTGTATGTATGTATATATAGTTCTGTACACCTTGTTTATAGAGCTCAATGTCTTGTTTCTATATCCTCATTTATATGGTACTGTAATTTTTGCTGATTGTACAGTATAGTACTACAGTTTTGTGTTCTATTATACATTACAGTGCAGCATTTAAGAGTTATGCAAATAAAGGCAAAGTTATCAAGTTGGAGTTTCCTTAGACCATTTCTTTGTTCTGAATATTGTAATACAGACATTTCCTCACCTAGCAGCCTATTCATCTAATGACCTAGCTATAGAAATGAAACTCAGTCATTAACCAAGGAATGTCTGTACTGTATTGGACACCACAGATGTATGAAATTTCCATCGGCACAGAAAGAGCAGTACTATTACAGGTATTGGGAAAACCAAAGAGGGTATTTTGGACAAGATTCTGCTCCTACTGTGAAACTTTATATGAAATTGTCAAATTAATAGAGGAAACAAATTAAAAAAGCTGATTTAAGGAGAAATTTTAAAAATTGGAATTAGCTCATGTTAAAAATGTTTTTGTTTCTCTTTTGATGACTTTGTCTGGCTTTGGTTTGGGGTAATACTGACCTCATGGAATGAATTCTTTCTGTGTTCTGAAAGAGTGTTTTCTTTTAGTATTTGGTAGAATTTACCAGTGAATCCATTTGGTCCTGAACTTTTCTTTATTGGTTCTTTTAAAATCATTGAGTCAGTTACTTTTTTAATTATATATCCGTATTTTTGATTTCTTTTTACATTTTAGTAGTTAGTGTCTTTCTAGGAATTTGGCCATTTTATCTAAGTTATCTAATTAAAATAAAGATTTTCATTGTATTTCCTCATAATTTTTTTATTTCTATAAGATTGTAGAGATGTCTCTTCTTTAATTCCTTATCTGTGGTTACCCTATGGAGGTGGGATGGAGCCTTCCCAATTTATAGGGAGGATGTCTATGTTGAAAGCACTCCATCCACCAAGGCAATTTGAGAGAAAATTTATTACTCACCTGAGAGCCTCCTGGGGACAGTAGAGTCGTAGAAGGATCTGGTCTGGTTTGAGTGAAGTCAAGAGAGTGGGCTCGGACTGTATAATAATGAAGAGATTGGAGAGATGTTCCTGTGTATTCTAGGGCTTTCAAAATTTGAATCTCCTGCTGGGCCCCAGGCAGGGGCCCACACGAACTTTCTTACCAGCTTGCTAAGGTGTGTGTCCGGTGGGGAAAGGTGGGAGGTAGGACTCAAAATAAGTGATTGGTTGAGCATCGTAAATTTAAAAAAACAGAGCGAGTCTCTATAGTTCCTGATTCTGGAATGAAAAATTTTGTCTTCCTGTTTATTTCAGATTAGATAATCTTAATTGATCTATTTTTACTTCTGTTATTTCGTTAGTAATCTCAAATCTGCTGTTGTACCTCTCTAGTGAATTTTTTAGTTCAGTCATTTTATCTTTCAACTTGAAATTTCCATTTTTTAATAACTTGTCCCTCTTTATTGACATTGTTTGTTTTTTATTTTTTTATGGCACCAGGGATTGAACTCACAACCTCTCGTCTGTCAGACAGGTGCTTAAGCCACTGAGCCAAACTCCTGGCCCTAGTTTTTTGAGGCAGGGTTGCACTATGTAGCTCAGGTCAGCCTTGTGCTCGCGTTGTAGCCCAAGCCGGCCTTGAACTCACAACGCTCCGCCTACCTCAGCCTCCCGAGTGCTGGGATTTATTGACATTGTTTGATGAGTTGTCATATACTTTTACTTATAAAATGGTTTCTTTTAATTCTCTGAACATGTTTATATTATCTGCCTTGGAGTCTTTGTTGTCTAGGTTAAAAATTCAAGCTCTTCCAGGGAATTTTTATTGAAATTACTTTTTTCTCCCTATTTTTCTTTGCCTGTTTTTTTTTTTTTTTGTTAAAACATTTTTCATAATATATATATTCTTCCCCAGAGTTGGAGATATTTGTTTATATTGTTTGATGCTGTGACTGGCCTGGGAGTCTGTCTCTTAGAATGTATGGCTGCTGATGTCTCTGCTGGTTTTCTTTCTTGCTTTTGTTTTTCAGCCTTTCAAGTAGTTGCCCCTGGGTCAGCATATCCACGTCCAGCTGGCTGGTAGTTGAGTTCCAATTCCTTGGAGCAATGAGGCTCTCACCTTTTTATAGAGAACCCTTTCTTGTCCTCCTCATGGTCCAAGATGGTTTATAATTATAATCCCAAGGAGAAGTTATTGGAACTCTACTCAGCTAATTTCAGTCTACCACTTGCAGTGCAACCCATGGTGAGAAGAAAGACACTGAGCCATATACAGTTGTGGGTAGCCAGGGGCCCTAAGTCCAGCCATGATGGTATTCACTGGAACAAAGGTCTTGACCCAGAGCCCTTCCCAGATTTTATTAATTCTTCATGAGAGGAGTGGCTCGGGGATGAGTGATAGTGAGAGTGACTGGGGAATACATGATTGCCATGACTACTGTGAGCTGGGCTACGTAGGAGGTCTGAGGTCACCTATGAGATAAGCAGAGGGCAAAAAATGCAGAGACAGCAATCTGTATAACAACTGAGATAACAGCTAATAATTTGGGGTTTGTGCTTTAGCTCTGATGTACAATCCTTTCTGTCCAGGGAAGTCACAGTCCCTTTCTCGAGGCTCGGTCCCAGCTGACAGCGTGGAGCGTGGCTCTCCATCCCACCAGACTCAGCCACGTACTTGGGGAGTCACTGGGCGGGGTAACACCGACCTGTCGCTCTGCTTTAGAGATTATATATCAGCTCCTCAGCCAGCCCCCTTACATTGCTTAAAGCCAGTCGAAGGGACAAAGAAATAGCCCAGCCAGCTCTGTACCTATCAATACATGGAGATAGGGCCAAGTTTATCCAAAATGGAGACAGTTGCTCCTCTTTTCAAGGAGAGTCATGGAGAGTCCTCTGGGCAGTTCCCCACACTTTTGTCTCTGGTTTTTACAAGGCAGCTTGGGGAATGCTTTGCCAACTTCAGTTTGTTTTCAGTTCTGACCCGAGTCTTCCTTTGATCTCTGCAATGCCTCATATTCCTCCAGTGATGAGTAGCTTTGTGGCTGTTTCATTTCTTTCTTTCCTTTTTGTAGTCTTAGCCTTCCAGACCAGCAGAAAAAATGTCAGTTCTTCTCAAGGCCATTTCACCTGTCTCCTTCCTTGGTTCTCCATGTGACATTCCTGGTTGGTCTGCTGACTCTTACCGCAGACTCAGGTTCGCCATGACGTTGGCCTTCCTGATTGACTTGGTTATTTATTTATTTATTTAGCCCTTGGAATTACTGTTGCTTTGAAAATGCCCAGGGTGTGGAATTCTCCTTGTGCTTTTCCAAAGCTTCCTCTGACAGTGAAAGTGCCAGTTTTCACATCTTGCCCTCCCATAGTGTTGTAGGAAATTTTCCAAGCCAACCCAAACCAAACCAAAACGAAGACTGCACCGAGGAGATAAGAAGGCAGCATTTAATCTTCACACCAGTGGACTGTTGGAGTTCACGACAGTGGACTGTTGCAGGGATAATTCCTCCCAAGCAATGGCCCTGAATCAGGAAGGAGTTTAGTCTGTACAGAATTAGAAGTGGAAGGTACAAAGCAAGTGACCAAACTGTTACATGATTGGTTACTACATACATTGAATCGTACATTGACCGACAGGCTAGTCTTGAAACAATAGAAACATTCCCGGAATCAGGGGAAGGGGCCCTTACAGAATGACTGTACTTAAGGGCATTACCATAATACAGAAATTATTCCAGGGAGAGGCAGCCTTGACTGAATGAGAGTGGTTAAGGACATTACCATAACACAGGAATGGCAGGAGAGAGATTTTACTGAAAGAGCCCAGGTCAGCCCAAGGTGCCTTAAGGTATAGGCAATTGCTCTGACATTGTCAGGGTCAACTGAATTTACCAGACAGCCGAAGAGCAACTTGGTCAGAGTCCTCTAATTGATTATGAAATATCTATAAATTTTCCATCTCATGAATGCATTTCTACATTATAACTGTCCCCCAACATTAGGGCTTCATCTCAGGGACTTGGGAGTAGATGTGGGGCGGTGAGAGCCCCAGCCAATGCCACCACACATTTCCATTGTTCTTGCCATTCAGTCAGTTTTCCTGAACCAGCTCTTCAATTTGTTATGTTTTTCATTGAAATCCACATCTTTATTTTATTTTATTATTATTATTATTTTTGGTACTGGAGGATCAAACTCATGACCTTGTGCTTGTCAGGCAGGCACTTGTGCCGCTGAGCTAAATCCTCAGCCCAAAATCCACATCTTTAAATAAGTATTCAGCTTTGACCAGTTTCGTGGTCATTTTCGTTTTGAGGGGTAATATTTGTCAAATACCTCATTCAGTCATTCTGGATATCCTGTCTTTCCCCTTTCTCTGTATCCATGTCTCTGTCTCTGTCTGTCTCTGTCTGTCTATCTGTCTCTCTCTTTCCCTCTTGTCTTTTTGGGACAGGGTCTTGCTATGCAGGTCAGGTTGCCCTTGAACTCACTTTGTAGCCCAGGCTGGTCTTGAACTTACAACGATCCTCCTGCCTTACACCTGTAGTCCTGAGTGCTGGGATTACAGGTGTGCGGCACTATGCCCGGCTTCCATATCTCATTTTTAAGCTTCTACATTTTATTGCATCTGCAGTTTATTTTGGTGTATATTATGAAACAGGGATCTATTGGCTATTTTTAAAAATAGTGTTGACTAACTTAGGTGTTTCTCGCTGCTTTGTAATGCAAATTATTTATTTTTCTAATTTCAGTGATTTTTAAAATTTTGCTCCCCTTCCTCTTTTTTTTCCCTTACTCCAATCAACTGTGCTTTTTCACTTGTTTTTCTATCTCTTGCTTCCCATTGGGTTCTGAAAAAACTCAGTGTTACTCTCTTTAAACCAGTCTTTTGACTTTATCTCCTTGAGTTTCTTTTGCTACTTAGGTTCATAAAGTTACATCTGCTATTGCCACTCCTAAGTGCTGAGATTAAGGTAAGACAAGAAAGAAGGCAAAAATTCTAGGTTCCTGCGTCTTCCACTTTGTCTGCAGGTGTGGTGCTGGATCTGTAAGACCTGACTTTCTCAAGCTTTGTCTCCAAGGTGTCTGGGTTGGCCCTGTAGTCCTGGCTCCTCATACTTCCCATGAGTATGCATTTATTAAAACTTGATTTTTGTCCCACATGGGCTGCATTTGTTAAAAAAGCCGAGCACCTATTATATCCCATACATTGCGCTAGGTTTCAGGAATACAGAGGGTCTCAAAGACCCATTTCTTCAGGTTTACTTTGCCAGGTCTGGTGCCTTTTCTCTGTTCCTCGTCATGCTTACCTTTTTTTTTTTTGGCCTTTTTGAGACAGGGTTTCACTGTGCAGTTCAGGCTGTCCTTGAACTCACTTTGTGGCTCAGACCGCCTCAAACTCATGGTGATCTTCCTACCTCAGCCTCCTGAGTTCTGGGATTACAGGCATGCTCCACCACGCCCAGCACATGCCTTCTTTTTGAACCATGTGACATGTTGACCATCACTGCCTGCTTGTCTTAACCCCAGCCCAGTGCTTCAGAATGCCTGGTTGTTCCAAGGTGGGACCCCTTCCTCCAGAGCCAGTGGGCAGGGGCCGTATGTCAGTAGCCCTCACTCCGGAAGCTGGGGAAGATTGGGAATTGCCTTGTGCTTCAGTGTGTCGGGGGAGGAGTGCTGAGAGTTTCTCCGTGGTCAGTGGGCTTCACAGCTGTGGCACAGGGAAGACAGAGTTGCCTGTTTGGTCATTTTCTGCTTAGCATCTTGTATAACCGAGGATCTTCCCGGTTAACTTCCAGGACTCTGTTATCAGAAGTGGGCCTTAGCCTCTGGCCTGGCTGTCTGGCTTATTCTTCCCAACTCTGTCGCCTGGGTCCTGTGTTCTTTTCTGTTCTTTGCAGACTTATTTTAAACGTGGCCTCCCTGGTGACCCTCTGTGTGCTCAGTGCTTGCTGACGAAACCCCCTCCTCTGTCCCTGTGACGAGCGGCTGTTGCCTCTTCTGGCCTGAGCATGGCGGGAGTCCCGGAAGGCACAAGGATGAATGAACTGTCTAAACGCTGTGTCTTCCCGGGAGCTAGAGACGAGGTAGAGATCATGAACCCCGAGATTTGGACATAGAGGGGAGGCGCAGACACTGCCAATCTGGGGACAGGGGCTCTGAATCTGCACCTCACTTCTCTGGCAGTGACTCCCCTTGGCCTTGAATTCATCCTTCACTGGGACTGCTGTGGAGTACTCTATTCTCAGTCCTGGCTTTTCTTTTGGGGTGGTTGGGAGTTTGCCCCCCAGCCTTCACCTTACCCAGCGCTGCTGCATTTGTGCCCTCACTCACTACGAGAGCAAAGCCTGATCATCTGTCTGTCTTTTGGAAGCTCTTTTCTCCTTGTATTGTGTGTGTGTGTGTGTATGGAGGGGGAGAGGATACTTTAACCCACTGGTTTAACTGTAATGCCATAGACTGCCTTACGTTTATTTTTATACATCTTTTCTCATGGTGACTTAAAGGAACTGTCGTCAGTCAAACAATATATACATTAGAAATATCTGGCCAGTTGGGTGTGTACCTGCTGCACGATACTGTGTATCTTTCAGCAAGAAAGACACTGAACCTGAAGACCACAGAGGTGACACAACTAATTAGGTGTGATGAGAATCTGCTCCAAGTATTCATTTGTCTGGGGCGAAGTCATCACATACCCGTTCATTTAAGAAAACCGTCCTTACAACCCTGAGGACCTTTCTTCAGTTTTAAGAGTGCTGTCTGGGTACTGTACACATGGCCCAGAGTGCCTTAGCCGTCCACCGGGCACTGGGTGGTACAGCTGCCTCCCCGCTTATGCCGTGAACTCACAAACGTGCGCTAGTAGCTCGGGCCCCTTCTGCTGGTTCTCACAAGTGTGCTTCCCTGGGCGGGCAGGCTGGGCCTTCAGTTGAACCCAGGCACCTTTCTCTTTGACTTCCTTCTTATTTCAGTCATTTTCCTTGATGCGTTCCAGGAAGCTATCTCAGCTCTGAAGAGTGCGTAATAAGCTTAATACGCGCGGTAATTCTCTTGGCGAGGACCTTGCCCTTAGCTTGCTTGTTTACTGCGATGCCAACAGCGGGCTGGGCCACGCTGTAGACTTCAGTTTTGTCGTGGTAACGTCTCTGTGGTATTTCATTTTGAGCAGTACCCATTCCCTTGATGTCTACGCTGTCACCCTTTTTGTAGATTCACCTTTATGTGGCCAAAGTAATAACCCCATGTTTTCTAAAACACCTGGAGGGCATAGCCCAGCTCCCTCTCCCCTCTCCTTTTGCATTCTTTGTTTTGGCACATTACTGCCGGATGAAAGGTTTTTCTGGTTGAAAGGCTTTCCTTGTTTTCTTAGTATCTGACTCCGTTGTTTCTTTTTCTACATCTTTATTAGCTTCGTTGTTATATTTTCTACTTCTTTTTTGTATTCCTAAAAGTTGCCTTAGCTCTGATTTTGTTAAAATAGGCATATTCAGAATTTCTCCAGGGTCAGTGGGCCGGCACAACAACTGTCACTGGGTGGGGAAGGTCGTGTGACCGTCCTTGTGCTGGTCCCTCCTGTGTCTTTCCTTGCTGGTATCATCCATCCCGAAAGACTTTGGGTGCCGTCGTCAGGACGGCTGGCAGATGTCTCAGTAAATTACCCTCCACTTCCAAATATTCGGTGGATTGCGCGTATGGAGGAATATGGTAACTGAAGTAGCATTCATCTCCTCTGTGACACAGTGACTTCCTGTCTCTCTGTCCCCTAGCTGGAAACGCACCCATTTGCCGTGTGCTGGCTGCCAGCTGTGGCAGTCTGTGCTGTGAACCCCGGGGTCGGGGCGGCCTTTTCCCAGTGTGTGCCTGCACGGGTCCAGGTCAGCCTCCTTCCCCGTCCCCTCAGTTTCTCTCCTGAGGTGCACCGCTGCTAGTCGCTCTGCCTCCTTTGACTCTCAGTGCTGTACCAGGTTGATTCTTCCAGAGTCACGCTCTGGTCGGTTGTTCTTCTCTTCCGCTCATTCATGCTTCAGCAGCTCCCTAGTATCTTTAAAAACCCAGCCGGTGTTCTAAACCTTCCAACTTGTTTTAATTTCCTTGTCACTGCATGTAGGTGGGGCTCTAGCCAAATGGAGTTAACACCACAGGCATCTGCCTGTGTTTTCTGTTTGCATCTATTTAGGCTTGCTTTTGCCAGGAGTATGCCTTTCTTAGATTCTTAGCTCTTCCTTAGAATCTTTCCTAAAGTTCTGTTAGACACCTGGATGGGAAGACTTACTGTTCCTCCACCCCCTATCATATGTACAGTAAGGTGCCAGTCACTCCCCACTCTGCATTATTGTTTCAGTATGAGTTCTTAGACCCAATGACCTTTTACTCTTCATTATGCCCGGAGGATGAGTGCGTTTCCGGATGAGGCTTGCAGAGGTCTGAACCCCTCTCTGCACCGCTCTCTGTGCTGCTCCTCTAAGCCTGTCTCTTGTGCTGCATCCTTGCAGCTGGATTCTTTTATCTCTGGAGCACTTCATGCATCACTAAATGGCCTGTTAACTTTGTTGCTTCTCTTCTCCTGAGTTAGCATTAATTTTAATTTAAAGAGAAATGGCATCTTTTGCTGAAGGACACGTGTGGGAAATTTGGAGGAAGGGAAAGCTGTGGTGACGTGCTCACTGTCCAGTGGAAGGCCAGGGGTGGTGTGGGGCCCCCGTTGCAGTCTGCTGACCCAGGCAGCTGCCCTTGTATTCTTGAGAAGTGGCTGCCTGAACTTCCGATTGGCCACCTGGTTGGGGGCGATGGCAGGGAGGAATAGGGGACTACAGGATCCCCAGTTTTTGAAAGCTTGTGAGCCGTCTGGGGTTGTCTGCATAGTGCTGGGCATCCGGTTGTGATAATGAGTTAGGTTCTGTGGATGAATTCTCAGAAAACCACTTACTTCATTTCCTAGAGGTACACTACCTGCCCAAGGGTAGGCTCAGTGAATGCCACAGCTTGCGCCCCATTTTAGTGCCCATGAGAGCTTTTAGGTGGTAGATCGTTGTACTGCCTTTCACAGCCACATTCCCTCCTCTTTTCCTGCGTCTGCACAGTCTCTTGTTTTCTACTTCATTGCCCTGTATGTGGAGAGTCTTAGTTGAAGCGCCCCACAGGAGGAACCTGGTGTACCTGTGAGGGAAAAGAGCTCAGAAAGAAACTCGGCGCAGACGCAGGGCTTGATGATCTGGCCAGGAGAAGGCAACACCGAACCCAGGATGGCACCACGGGACCTATACATCCGCGTGTATCTAAGTACTAAACTTCTGACAGGACAGCAGGAGCCGTAGGTTAACTGTCACTGCTCACCAGTCTCTCTTTGGTTTCAGCTAGAGACATCTGTGCCGTCCAGGGCAGGGAGAGCTCCGAGCTGAGCAGTGCAGGCGCCCCTGGATCTGCAGAGAAGAGGTGACCTTGGAACCAGTAATGAGCCATTCTGATTTCAGGCTGAACTTCCGGCCCCTGGGAGCTCCCAAAGGTGGTGGTAAGAAGAAAGTGGGCTTTCCATCTGTCTGGAGGGCTGGAACTAGGAGGAGTGGACACTTGGAACTGAAGGGGACTGTGGTTCTTTTGTTGAAAGCTTAAATTTTCTCCTGTGTTTTTTGTTCTAGAATTAGGTGTGGTTTCTCATTGTCTTAATTTACTGTTATATTGAGTACAGCTGTTTAATTTCCTTTAGAAAAATGACAATCTTTTAATAATTTCTGTTTTTAAAAATTTTGTATCTATAAACAGCAAAGCATACTGAACCCATTATTCAGATTTTGTTCCATGCATGTTGTGCTTATTAAGAAATCAGATCTCATCTGTGTATATTTTATTCATGTTTTCTTACCCATTCTTTTCATGATCAAAATCATTATCAGTTTCATTCTCAGTTTTATAAATAATGTTAATAACAATAACAATAACAGCAAGAGATAATACCTCTAGGTTTAAAAGTGCAGAGCTGTTTGAAGAGTGAGCTGATGACTGCCTCATGTTTCTAGGTGTGTCCTCCGCGGTTGGCCCACATGGTGCTGGTGCTTCGCCAGGTGACAAAAAGTCAAAGAACAAGTCCATGCGGGGGAAGAAAAAGAGCATATTTGAAACCTACATGTCCAAGGAGGATGTTTCAGAAGGCTTGAAGAGAGGAACGTTAATCCAGGTGCTTAAAGCCTACTGGCAAGTTGTCACTGCAGCAATCTACTGTTCCTTCAACTCGGGCCCTGTTCTGTGCTTATGTGCTTGGGGTGATGATGTAACGTGTGCAGGGCTTGCGACTTCTTAGGCTCCAGTACGCGTGGAACCTTCAGCAGTCCTCTTGCCTGTAGCACACAGGTCTGAATGACTGGGAAGGCTGGTGGAGGTTGACCAGAACAGTAAAAAGCCACAGGCAATATTTGTCGGGTTGGTAGTTCACCAAATGCCTTCGTAAGCTAAGTCCTGGTTTGCTGAGGCAGTGTTTCCTGAGCATCTCCTGTGAGCCGGGAAGAGTCACAGATAGGAGCATGCCACAGGGTGCTTTTGAGAGGACCGGGGATGAGGTGTTCTGTGCTAAGAGAACACCTAAGCTTAGATGAGCTTGCAGCCCAGCAGGGGAGACAGTCATGCAAACGAATGGTTTGGGACAAAATGCTCAGATGGAAGGGAGACCAGGGTATATGGGACAGTTTTGCGGGGGATTGTGGGCTGAAGTTCTGGAGAGGGCTCTTCCCAGTGCTGCTGCCTGGGCTGGGTCCTGCAGGGTTAGCAGTGTGGGCCAGTTAGACAAGTGGCACACGTTTGGAAGGGGGCGGCGGAGAGCTGGTAGGGGGAGCAGACAGATGGGCTGTGGAGTGATGGCGGAGTCCGCAGCTTCGGTTTCCTTGGGCGTGAAAGCCCCAGTGGGGAGCAGGTAACGAGGCTGGAGAGGGAGCCAGGGCTGTGTGTTCTTTCAACTAATTCTGTTTCACAACCCTTGGATTAGTGCAGACGTACAGCCACGTGCTGCCGTGCCTGGTTGACCTGGAAATGCTGACTGTGTCTCATTGTCTATATTTGGGTTGTTGACTGAGGATCCATCTGAAAATAGATACTGTCATCTTCTCTCCTGTTTTCTCACCTTTCCACCTTTGTGTGAGACCAGTGCATTCTTGATTGACCTAGTCTTGAGTAGAAAACTGATTTTTAACAAATGAGTTGGTTGATTTTTCTGATTCTAGGGGTACTTTTTTTTTTTTTTTTTTTTCTGAAGTTTTCCTTTGATTTCTTCGACAAGGCCCTTTTTTGGGGAGTGGGAGCTGCGTGTGGACATGGCTTCTTTCCTTAGTCTGTTCATTTGCTCTTTGCTGCTCAGCTGGGTCCTGAGCTCCATCTTGCTGCAGCGTCCCGGCCCTCCTGGTTTCCAGCATGAGGACCTGTGGTGTCACCTCCACACCCATCTCCATCATCCTCTGGGGTTGCTCTGCCCCATTCACCCTAAGCTTGCAGACTCTGCCTCTAAAAACTGTCACCTGGGGCTCCTCTGCGACACTGTCCTTGCTCTTCAGGGTGTTGGGAACTCTTCACACTACCTTGATACAGTTGTGCTCGCCTTTCAGTTCCCCCCACTTCTCCATGCAGAGCTGGCTTCCCCCAGTTTCATGAAGCGGCCTTTTTGTTTATACTTTAAATCCATTACCATGACAGGGTCAAGTCTTATTCCACAGGTCAGCCCAGCGTCTGGCATTTGACTGATGCTCATTGAATTTATGTTGAATGGATAATTACTTATGATTAGGTCAAATAAAGATCAGGATATTGTATTCTGAAGAAGAGTAAGAAGAACCTTCATTATAACTTGAATGAAAAATAGTTTAGAATTTTGGTTACAGAATTATAGAGAGACATGGCAAGAACAATATTGTAAAAATGGTATTCATTTTTACTCTGTTAATTTTTACTTTCGAAGTGATTTATCTTGCTGATATTAAAACAAAGCAAAACAAAGCAAAAATCTGATCAATACAGCAAATCTCATTCCCAGGAGTTTGTGATTCCTTTGGCCTGTGACATCATGAGACTCTGCTGGCTACACATGGGAACAGTTGTTCCTTGCAGATGGGGAGAGGAATAGGTTCCAGATATGAGGTCACCGTGTGAACTATACAACACTGTAAATGGGATTTTCATAGGCAGAGAAACACAGTCCATCTGCTTTCTGTGTGTAGGCCTTGCTGGGGAGGGTACAAAGCCAGACAAGAAAGGCTACGTTAGTGCTGCTGGAGAAAGTTAAGCGTATCAGATACACTTAAAAATGTTAACTTTTGTATTCAGACTGTGGATATTATGACCTTCCTTTTCAGTCCTCAACTGCAGAAAAAAGCTTTTATTGAGAGAGACTAGGGAGTTTTAAAAATAGGAATAGAATAATATTTTTATACTTTGACCTGCAATTTGACATTTCATTCTTTTGCCCTGTGTAGAGAAGAGATCACTGTGACCAAGAAATCTTATTTCTGTGTTTGAAATGACCAATAGGAACACATGACCATATACATGCAGGTTTTTGTTTTTGCTTTTGGTTTCTGAGACAGAATCTTACTATCTAGTTCACTCTGATCTTGAACTCACTGTGTAGTACAGGCTGATCTTGAACTCGTGACAATCCTCCTGCCTCAGTCTCCTGAGGGCTGGGATTATAGGTGTGTGCTACCACGTCTGGCCGTGCAGTTTGGAAGTGTTGTTAGTACACAGCGTCTCTCATCAAAGAGCATGTGTCCGTGGGTGTGGTGTTGAGGCTGTTAAGTAGGAGATGTTGGGAGAGGGGAGTGGGTGATAGGCATGCTTGCAAGGGGCTCCGGTTTGGGGTCATGACCAGGGTGACGGTGGTATGAAGATGGTAGAATTGGCTTTCAGATCCTGGATGAGGCTTTGGCTGAAGGAAGTTCAGGCTGCGCCCACAGAGCTGCCTGAGCTTCTCCTGGAGTAGAACATTGGTGCGATGGTGTTATTGGACTTCTGAGAAAATCCTAGTCTAGGAAGACAGAGGATAGGATGAGCTGGCTTCTGGGACCTTTTTGCTTTGTTAGGAGTGAAATCCGCTGAAGAATACTGGGTGCAAATTCAAGGTGAGCAGAGTAGAGGTGGCAGTACAGTAGAATGCCTGCGTCTTCTGAAGGAAGGGATAGTGTTCTTAACATTAATACCGGGGGCACTGGGAAAACTTCGGCTCTGCAGATTTGGATTTATTAATTAACTTGATAGCCTAAATGCCAAGCATATGCACCAGTGACCAAGATAGAAAGGTCACTGGAGATGAAGGAAAATTGAATAATCCAGAAGAGATTGCAGACTGTGATCCTTGCTAGTGGGGAAGCACAGATGAGGGAATAGTCTGGGAGAGCTCTTTTGCACCGCTGCCTTGGGAGGGCCTCTCTTGAGGGTGGTTATCAGAGTTGAGATCTGAGGGTCAGGAATGAGTCAGACATTTGACACCTCGGGAAAAGATGCAGGCAGAGAGATGGTGCAGAAGACGGCAAGTGGGGAGGGCGCGGCGTTTTGAGGTACAAGGGGGACGCCTGCTGGAACAAACGTGGGCAGAGAGAGTTCTGAGCTGCAGAGTTAGGCGGCGGCCTGGTCACACAGGGTCTCTTGGCTGTGCTGCAGAGTTGAAGTCTACTCAGAGAACACTGGGCGCTATTAGCATTGGACGCTCATAGGATCCTGCCCATGGGCCTGTTTCATGTCTTCCGACACCTCTCTGGCTGTTGTGAGATGGACGGAGTAAAGCAGAAGCTGGGGGACTGCTTAGGAAGCCGTCAAGAGGAAAGGAGGCAGGGACACACAGAGATGTGAAGATGGTGGCAGTGAGGCCGGAGGGACGTGGGTGGGCTTTCAGCGTGAGCCGACGACACGCTGCCAGATTAGATGTGGAAGGGGAGGATGGGGCGGAATCTAGGGTGACTCCCAAGTGTTTAGATGCAGCGGTTGGATGGGTGATGTTGTCATAACCAAGATGGGGAGGCTGAGGATTGGACTGTGGCGCTGGGGGGACCAGGACAGTAGGCAGCGTCCATGGGCGAAGAGGCCATGGTGGCAGCTGTGGCAGCAGAGAGTCAGCTGCATGGCCGAGAGCCGTGGAGACCGAGGGGCTTGAGTGTGGTGTGGCAGTGCACGACTTACTCACTGGGTCGGTGCCGCAGTGTGGTATGATACAGTTGCTGGGAGGGTTCAGGTGGGTCACAGATCCGGAGCCTGCACGCACTGTGTGGCCTGTGCCGCCCTGTGGCAGTGGTCCTTGAGATCGTTTTTATTACTATCAGAGGGCCTCTGTGCTCCAGCTCAGGTGGCTGCTGCCGTGTGCACAGAGCTATCCACAGCTGCTAGAGCTTATGATTTTTTTTCAAGAAAATACATATTTTTTTATGTGTGAAATTCCTCAGTTTAAGCATTCTCAAACATCCTATAAGCCAAATGAAACATGTTTGTGATTGCCAACTTGGACTAATTAGCCCAGTTATGTGGTGGTTTTCTGCAGTACCATTCTGCTCTGCAAGTGTAGGCAGGGGGAAGGCAGATAGTGGGGGCTGCTGGAGCTGGGGCTTTGTGGGCTGGGGAGAGAGGAAGAAGCCTGGGGCCGGGCTCTGGGGGGGTGAGAGGTAATGGCAGGCCATGGCAGCCGTGCAGCCAAGGGAGGGAGTAAACTGAGGGAGAGGACAATGAGTAGTAAAAACGCGGTCTGGGCTGTGGCTTGGCCGTCATGGTGAAATTGAAGAATTGTTGAAGTGGCATTTCCACCGTGAGCTGGAAGGACGAGATTGTCATCAGAAAGGCTGGTGTTTGGAAGTAGTGTAATTAGTGCTGATGACAAGGAACAAGTGGTGGACGTGGCTGGGGTGGGAGGAGAATATGGTTGCAGTGACAATTTGGGGTGGCCTTGTCATTGATGTAGGCGGGAAATCCCAAAGGAGTTCAGAGGAGTGGGGGTGGGGCATCCATGAGCTCAGAGCCAAAGTGTTAGCGCATCCAGGCTGTGAGCAGGAAGCTTGGAGATGACAGCATCAAGGATAAAGCAGGAGCTAATGACACGAACCTCAAGGATTTGGAGTTTCTGAAAAAAAATGGAAGGGAAAAATTCAAGGCATGACAGGGAAGCAAGGAGAAGACAGTCAGAGACAGAGTCCCCAGTCTCTGAGACCCATGGGTGCCAGAGAGAGACAGTCCCTCGAGAGCATGCCAGGGAAGCGCTAGGCTGGGGACAGGCAGGTTTGATTTGGTGAGGAGTTGCTGGAGCATCCCAAGCCGGTCAGATTCCTGGCCCAGGGGAGCGTTAGAAAGGAGAGGGCGGGGCTCAGGTGAGGCTCGGGGCTGGCTGGAAAGTGGGAGGCGAAGTGTCTGCCGGAAGGAAGTCTGCGCCAGGCTCTCGCCAGGCCCTGCTGCCAGCTCCTCTGTCAGGCCGGGCCGGGCTGTCGGTGGCTCCCGTCTGCTGCGGGCCCCTACGCTTGGAGCTTTCTCAGTATGGCTGTGTTCTCCAGGTCTGCTCCTGAGGTTCAGTTCTTCAGAGCTGTGCTCCTGTGACATTTACAGATGCTATTCTAGAACAAGGCTTCTGTCCTTTCTTGTATGCTTTTCTGTATTGAGAAGCTTGGGATAGAGAGTCAAGAATACGATCTTTGAATTTTTTTCTTTTAGAGCCTAGAAGCAGCCTGGGGCTGCTTGGGCCCATGATTGGCTTCTGAATACTCTGTAATTAAAGGCTCATTCAAAGCAGGAACATTCTCATCTCAGTACTTTTTTATGTGCTAATCATTCACTGAACCAAAAGGGAAGATGGGACAATAGGAATTTTTTTAAGAAAAGAAGTGCCTGGGCCCAGAAAGTAAAATTGTGGAAACTGTCATTTCAGTCAGTCTACTCTCCTTGTCTGGGGTCTCTCCGGTAGAGACCGTCTGTTACTCTCATTGTGTTTCCATCACCGAGAGGGGCGCCTGTCATCCTAGTCGTCAGCAAGCACTTGTCGGCCGGATGAGTATTTATGATAAATGTGAGTCTCCTCTTCTTTCCCGAACAGTTCCAGCTGTGCTGGAAGGGAACCCCCTTCAGTGTTCTACACGGAGGCCTCAGGAATGCTCCCCCTCGCTGACCCTACACAGAGGGGAGGGGGCGGCCTTCTCACCCGTTTCTGCTGTCCTCCCTTCTAATCTCCCTGCAGGCTTTGCTGTTCCTTATGGACAAGGTCAGGCGCCATCTCTGAAGCCTGTCTTGTGCCCAGCTGAAACCAGGGTGCGCCCTCCCTTCACAGCGTTCTGCACAAGGACCAAGCTTAGTTATCATCCTGCCTTCGCCCTTGTCTATCTCCCGGCCTTTGACTATAGCCAGCATTTGATAAATAACCAAGGACCGGATGGTTATTTTCAGTAGTGTTCTTGGAATGGACATTTGTAATTTAACCATGGTACACTGGTGAAAGAATGAAATTATTTTCTGCTTAATTTTATGGCTTTACCTATTTTGTTAATTATGTATCTTTGAGTCATTTGCTCTAGGAGGAGAGGTTATTTCAAACACTTTCTCAAGTTATCCTTTGAATCTGGCTGTTAGGAAAATAACTGCTCCCATCCATGTGTTCCAGCGGGCTGCGAGTGCAGCTGGAAGCGGGAGGGTCCCGGCTTCCTGCAAAGGCCTGAAACACTGAACTGCTGTTGAAGACTACGCCCACGTGTGCCCCTGTGCATAAATAGAAGTGGACCCCGATTTGGCGCTGGAATAACATGAAGTCAAAAGCAGACTGGGTGGCCTAGCTGTTGGAGCCAGCATTCGCTTTTGCATTAAGAGCTGGTTATGGACCATTTTGAATTATTGACTCATTCAGCTCTGCAGAGGGGCCAGAGTAAAACGTATGCATCCTGTTTCTTGAGCCTGAGTTACAGGTTGGAAGTCAGCTTGCATCACTGCAAACTGCCACAGAAACAAGCAGTTTTGCAAAGATCTTGGAAGGGGGAGAATAAAAAAGACTGTTACGTAGCGAGGCCCGATGCCCGAGTAGCCTTTTCTTAGAGGGAAGATTTTGACGTGAGGACCGGCACACAGGTGTCTGTCCCCCTCTCTGCGCGGCTCTGCTGCTCCTCACCTCGGTGTTCCCAGCGCGGTGCCAGCGCTGCGTTGTTTCTGTGGAACCTGGTGTCACACGAGCAGCATCAGTCAGGTTCTGTACATTGAATGAATATTTCTTACACCTCTAACTTGTTTTCTACATCAAATTGTTTACATAGCTTTTTATTGGAGAGTAACATACATATGGAAAAGTCATAAATATACAGCTAGTTAGATTCTCACGGATTTTATTTTTTGTTTTAAAGGGTGTGCTGCGAATTAATCCAAAGAAGTTTCACGAAGCCTTTATTCCTTCCCCGGTAAGTTCAATAACTTTATAATAAACTTAATGTCACATTTAATTTTTTTACATGTGCTCTGAAACTGAAGTCATATATTCTAATTGAAAAGCAGGGTAGTGAAACAAAATTGGGGATGGGCAAAGATTTGTTTCAGATTTAAATAAACAAAATTTGCCTTCAGTTCACCACCCTTTCTGCCAGCCTTAAAATCACACGGCAGCTGAGAGGAGCGGCGTCTGTCACGAGCCTGTGGAGCAGCTGGGCCCCGGGCGGGCCCCCCCAGCTCGTGCAACTGGACGCCCTTGGTTTATAGCTTAAAAGGATTTATGGTTTTTTTCCACTGATTTAAGTTAATCTTTCCTAAACCACTATGCTATCTACTTTCGATCTACTGCATGAGCTAATCTGAACGTTTGTCCAAAAATAACGCGTAATGCTTTTTTTTGTTTGGAGTTGCTCACTTCACTTTCCTGCAGGTGATGGGTTGGTGGGAGGCTGTAGACCCTTTCTTACCTTCAGGACTCATGGTAAGAGGCTCTCTCCAGTCAGAGCACGTTCACACTGAGGCAGAGTGAGCAGCAGGTCTCTGGACACTCTTGATTGTAAGAAGCTGGGAGATCAATATTTTTCAACTTCTGGCTTAACTTTTCCAGAATACTGTAAGAACAGCTATGGAATTATAGATTTTTCACAGAGACCATAGGGATAAACTTACACTTATAGATGAGTAAATGGAATCCCCTATTTCAGTTAGTGTATTTCATGTATGAAATGACAAGTTTGATAAGAGTGTGAATCCAGTCATCTGTTTCATAGGCGATACTATTGTTGTTATAATAACTTTAAGACCTGTTCTCAAGCTCGACTTAGTGCTTTTCCCCCTTGCCTTCCAGAAGCCAAGGAATCTCCTTTGCATCCAAGTTCAGGTCTTACTCAATGGATTAGATAAAAAGCTTCACTGCCACGTCACGTTATTCTCTCTGAGTCACACTGTGTTCCTGTGCCAGAACGTAGTGTGTTTACTGGCCCTGGTACTTGAGTTGTAGAATTGAGAGTGAGCTCTGAGGTGGTGACTTAGCTGCAGGAGGAATTCTGTTGTACAGGGAAGTGCAGTTTACATGGGTATTAGACTCTAATTTGCTCAAGAAAGAGGTGACAGTCATGAAGAGGCATCGTTGAACTACCCATGAGCATCTCTTCGGAAGGCTTGACGTTGGAGACGCAGAAGCCATCTCTCAGAAGTCCCGCACCAGCAGCGTTTTCTCACGTTGGAAAGGCTTTCATCCATGGCGCGTCAGTGGGAGGGGCTTCATATATGAGGATTCCTTGTGTGTAAAAACCATGGGGATTTAAGGATTGAAGTATAGTAAGGAGTCCGTCCCAAGAGACAGCTGTGAACTGAGCAGATTTCAGACCCCCGTTCTGTGCACATGGGGTTTATCCTTATTGTCTGGAGTGGCAGGGGGACTCCAGCATTTCGAAGTGTGACTGCTGGCCTTCTGTCTCCCCTAGGTGCACAGTCATGGGGTTTTCTTTCTTTTAAAAAAATTTTTATTTTAAAGAGAAAAAAAAGCCAAAATTTCAAAACATGATAATTAGGGGGTAGTAATGGTATATACATTGTGTGTCGTTATCTTCAAATCAGTTACTCAGAGTACAAGACATCTGCATTTAATTGTCTGAACAATGCTAGCACAAACATTTCTCTTCAGTGAGCTCAGAGAAATCAGTAGCATAACTATCTTAACTCATATAGTTTCTTTCAGCTTCTCTCACTAGTGAGACAGTGCGATGTTTACACATGTGTGTCTGATTTGTTTCACTTTTGAGTATGGTCTCAAGTTGCATCCATTTACCTATAAAAGTCTCAAATTTATCCTTCTTTATGGCTGAGTAGTATTCCATTGTATAAAAATACCACATCTTTTTTGTTCATTCCAGTCGTGAGGTTTTCTGAATTCAGTCCCTATTAGGTCAGCACCTGACAAGCGTGAGGCCTGGGACAGGAGCACAGAAGGAGGCACCCTTGCCTAAGTCAAGTAGTGAAAATTTATAGATCGCACTAACAAACTGCCAAGTAAAACGTATTTATGACACAGAATATCCCTTGCCCCAAGTATGCCTCCGTGCGCCTGTGTTGTTGAAATGTAGAAATCTCAGATTCTGTGGTACTCCTTGCTGAAACGTGGAGAGGGCCTGTTTCTGGC
>RJWM01017942.1:0-42218 GCA_004363535.1 Dasyprocta punctata | reverse complement strand
GCAGGGCCTGCTGGCCAGCGATCGCTGGAAAATTCTCCACAGAGAATTGCTTGTGGCTGCAATGGGTGAAAATTATACATGGGTAACTGAGATGTTAGGGTCTTCTGCATGGGGTTACATCCATAAGCATATTAGTATAGGTTATGCACAAAATTTTAACTGTTTTTCCCCGAAACTGTTCTTCCAACCGCTAAGCCTTGACAACTGTCTCCATTCTGCACAGAAACAAGATCATGAAATGGTAGTTGCTGTCAAATACAAATCCCACCCAAAATGGGATAAAGGCACAAAGATCCTTTCTGCCATAATTAAGCTGCACTTGCAAATCACGGAAAGAAACCACCTCTGCAATAGCAATATCAAAATAATAGATTTCAAAATCATTCCAATTGCAAAACTAATCAGTTAATCACTAGGGCGGGTACTTTCTTGCTGATTCATTAAACAATGTTTGTTTTCGGCATGATTGTACAAAGTACATACGATATTACCCATTATCTTCTCTACTGAAGTAGGTAGATTATAAATGGATATATGAAATAACTAGAGGTGCAAATATTTCATCAGGATTGCAGGTTAAAACTGAAAGAAAAATAGAAGTAGCTCATCAGTTAATCACATATATCTAGCTCATACCAGGTGAGTAAGCAGAGCCTCCTATAAACGTATGTTACCCAGTGTAGCACATTGCTAATAAACTACTATGGTAGTATAAATTAATTTAATGGTATTCGTCTATGCATGTGAAAATTATCTAAGAGTATATTTTTAAATGGTAATAGGTTGGATGGTTTGTGATATTAAAATCTAGAACTCTGTTTACTCAAAATTCACAATGGTTTTGTAATATTATTTATAGATTTGCAGTGAGTTATTCTAAAGGGAAAGAAGGTATTTTTGTTGTTAGAACAATTGTCTCTGCCTGTAGTCACTAAAAATTTTTAGCAAGATTTTAAGGGTTGTGCTAAAGAGTTTTAATTATTTTTGGTTTTTAACTTTTTTCATTGCTATTGGGTAGGTTGTGAAATAGGTATTTGATCATTTGGAAGATATGACTTCCACCAAATCACTCGGTCTCCATGACTAAAATGCTGCCAGACACTACATTTTATTTAGATTCAGGAAATGTCCTCTAAAGTACCATAAAGCTGATTCATCCAATGAAAGAGTTTTCCTCTATAATTTAGGATAGAAATAGTTACTTAATTCTGGTATTGAGGAGAATTTTAAAGTAAAATCTGAATAACTAAAAATAAAATAAGAATGAATTAATTACATATTGAAAACTCTGCTGTTGATAATCCAGGACATTTTTTAGGAATAATTCCGATTTATAGTCATCATTGTTCTTTTCTCCAACTGAGTAAAAGGGCTTTATGCTTATGTCACCCCAGCAGCGACTTGTTCTTAAGAGGCTGGAGGAAGCTGGTCTAGGAGTAGATAGGAGAAAACAGCTAACGGCATAAACCTGCACTTGGGTGTGGTCACCCCCACGCTACTTGACAGCTTACACTGGCTCACACCAAGTATCTTCCCTTTTGCTTGTGAGAAAACACAAAGCTGTGGTCTTTTATGAAAAATGCAAGAAATTTGCCACACCAGGAGAAAATCCTGCATTAGCAAGTGACCCAGATGTTTCCAGAAACAAGGCTGGGTCTCTTCCGTGCTTCTCGCAATCAGAAAACCTTGGAGTCTGCATTAACTTTTCACTCCACTAGAGGGCAATCAATTTCTCCAAAGAAGCAAATGACTGATTTTAAACCTAGCTTCAAATATTGTTTAATAATATCTTTTTTTAACAAAAATGTTCAATTGTTTATTTAATGAAAACAAATCTGTGTTTTACCCTGGTGAATAAAGAGTCTGTACATCTTTTCAATAAGATAAGATTAAATGAATGATTATAACCTAGGAGTAGGCATAGGCCCTACATAATTATAGCCTCAAAATTTTGCTTTCTAGTTTCATGACATTGTTACTGTAATATCATGTATGTTACTTTTGGGGTTCACAGTGGGTAAATGATTAAAAGTGTCTGTAGAAATAGCAAAATTACTTAGGAACAGAATGCCTTAATTTTTAAATAAAGAAGTAAGCTAAAATCATTGTTTACTTATTTATTTCTTTAAAGTGGGCCCTGTGTTGGGCACACACCTACTATCGGAGTCTCCACCTTCAGGAAAGCTGCAGACTGCTGGATAAGGCAGGTGGATGCAGTGTGAGCCTCAGCAGGGGAGACCAAAAACTATGACTGTTTTTCTCAACTTCTATTATTAGTTTCCATTTAAAGGATACTTTTTAAACCAAATTCAATGTGATGAAACCCAATTTGTTTAAGCTTTCAACTTGAAACTTTAGTGTGAAAGTCTCCAAAATATAGGTTTTACTAATAAAACTTTGTTACAGTTTTGTTAGTTTAGAAAAATTGATGTTCATTTTAAGGAAGAAGAAACAGATAAGCATGAACTAATTTGGGGTATCATCAAAAGTGAAATTTTTCATGTTTGTAGTAGAAGAGGAACTCTTTTCCTTTTTTATGTAACTAAAATTCATCTGTAAAGTATTTAATAGTGTCATATAACTATAACCCTCAAACTTTGATGTGTGTATGAATTACCTGTGATTTTGATCGAAATCCAAATTCTGATTCAGTAGGCCTGGGTTGCGGCCAGACATTCTGCATCCCCAGCAGGCTCCCAGATGGTGCTGATTTTGACCACTAAACTGTCGATTTTCATATTTCTCATAATAAGGTCTTGATTGTGTCTTAACATTTTTAAGTACGTGGCAATCTTTACAAAATATTTCACTGCCAAACTCACATACTTAGGGATTTTATTCCTCTGAGAACTATGTTCTTGTGCCACCATTCTCTCTTAATTAGATTGTTTAAAATATATTTATATTGCAGGACTCAACAGAAGCTGTTTGAGAGAAATGTGATGAAAATAAGAGCTGGGCCCTCTGTGTGTGTGTGTGTGTGTGTGTGTGTATGTATGTGTGTGTGTGTGTGTGTGTGTATGTGTGTGTGTGTGTATGTGTGTAGAAATAAATGTTGTCTGTGGCACAGTTCAGAAATGAATCCGTAATGCTAATGTACTGTTAGATATAAACAATATGCAGAACAAAACGAAAGTTTAACCTGGAACTTTTAGATGTGGGAAAATACGCAGGAGTTTATAACCTCATTTGTCCATAAATTAATTCACCACAAATCCTCAACATGATGAAGAAATTAAAACAGGATTAAACACACTGAAATTACCTCTAGTTGTATTCCATAGTTATTACTTACCAAACAATTCCAACAGAGTATTTCTTCCTAGATACCACATGAGAAAATTACTAAGACTTTTTTTAGTACAGCTATATATTTGAAAACAGAGTGTCCTTTTTTTCCCCTCCTCTTTACTTAATGCAATACAGGACATATGTTACCCAATAGTAAATTTCTGTGAAAGTCAACTTGGAAAAAAAAATGGGTCTTTGAGGAATGGTATCAAAATATCATATATCAGTTCTCCCATGCAATGAGCAGCTGACCACACAACATTACCACATTTTTGGAAATGTTATCCTCCAAAAATGATATTACATATAAAACATCTTAAATCATAAATACAGCATTTCCCAAATGCTGCATTGAAAACATGATCCCAAATAAAACTAAGCAGTTAGTAGACTACACTGTTACTCAACATGAAGTTGGATTTATCTCAAGGTTATTCATTTCTCAAGGTTATCCATTCATTTGCTGCTTTTAACAGTTCATTCCAAAGGCTTTCAGAAGCTGGGACATTTTCAGTTGTTGCAATTCCTAGTGCATTAAAAGAAAGAAAAGCATGCTAGAACAGTATTACAATTTGTAGCACTATGTGTTTTAAACATTTAATCCTGGCTGTCTCCATCATATGTATAACCTCATATGGAGATGACAAAAAATCCAAACTTGAAGACCATGAACCAAAAAAATCTTACTAAGGAGTCCTTTAATCAACAATTTTTCTTCATTGTTGCTTTCTTTTCAAAATCATTTTACTAGCATAGACATAAATTTCAGGTTTTCTACAAGAAGTGACTTGTAAAAAAGCACTTTATACTGATAAGCTAATTGTCTAATAATTCTATGAAGGAAATCCTGTTGTGCCTAAGGAAACAGGCACAGAAAGGTGAGGTGACTTGCCCAAGTCTGACAGATGTAGAATTTGAAACTGGAGCACATAGTTCTAGAATCTGTCTTTCACCTGTCCTACTAGTCTTTCATCTGCTCTATGTCAGAAGTGGTCCCAGGACAGAGGGGAGACCTTGGGCCACCACCATGTCCTTTGAGAAGCCTGGGAGGGTCTTGTCCTTTATGAATGTAAACTCACTTTAAAGAGGAAGTACTTTTCAAGCTGATGGCTAGTTTTATTAGCTAGCCTGGGCCATAGGCTCTGGGGTAAAGAGAACGGAGACCGCGGGGGTGTGATGTGTTGGACACATGGTACTCCGTGAGCACAGCCAAGAGTGCAGCAGCCATGATGGACACGCTGCACTGAGCAACTCCGGGAGAAAGGGTTGACTTAACTTCATCTGTTTCATTGTGGTTAGTGCATTTCAGAATGGATCCTTAACTCCTTCCGTGGATGCTGGATATTTAATTTTAATGTTTCATTTTATGAAATAAATTTAGAACTAAAAGAGATATACAGCCCAGGCATCCACATTTATTAGAACTATTACACATTACTTAAAGTTTCTCTTCATCTTATTACCTTATTAAAAGCAGGCAGGCAGAAAAGATCTGTGGGAAGGCTCTGAATCCCTTGTGAAACATTTTTAATTATCTTTAATAAAAGAATCAGGCCCTGTCATTTGTCAAGGAGACATTTGCAGTAGTAAAACCTGTGTTTATAATAACCCATTTTTATTAGTCATGATTAAAGATAACATTTTGTGTACATTTGTTCTCACAAAACAGTTTTATGTGAATGGAAAGGTTAATTAATGCATTTTAGCACTCATTTTGTTAGTCATCTGGAAATATAGCTTCCTGAGGATTTGTACTTAAGAGCAGCCACACATTATGCTATAAAACTGTAACAAAAATATTTTAAGCTTTTTCTCATTTGTAATGTTGTTGACCTTGAGACTAAAATGTTTAAGACTCTGAAACAAATTATAGTTTCCAAAATTTGCTTTTATGACAAGAAATAGATAATTATAGTCCTTAGATAACACATTAAAAATAATTTATTTTTAGAGAGCAAGAATATTGTCTAGGACTGAATTTTTTTTACCTTACAGCTTTGCCTGCAAGGCTGCCCATATAGCAATTACTCTTCTGGCATACTTGTTATTTGAGATGTTGGAGTTTACATACTTTCTATTAGTCCAAGTGTCTAGTATAACATCAAATCATCAGCAGTATTAATCTGTCAGTCTTTAGTTTGTATGTCTTTATTTCAGGATAAAGAGAATTGAATAAAACTTAAGTCTACTCACACAAACACTTTTATAAGAAATCACAATAAAACATACATGAAAATTTTATTAGCAATTGACTATCTCTTTTGGAATATATATCCCCTGTGAATCACAGTGATAAAGTTTAGTTCCATTAAACAAGACTGTTCACTGTAGACCTAACAATAGACTTCCAGTTCTAGTTTCCTGGTAAGCAGAAAAGCAACTCACATGAAAAACCCCAACGCATAATATACTGACTGTTAGAAAAGTGAGGTCAGAAAAATTCCACCAAAATGGCCCTCTGATCACTGCAGACTGAAAGGAAGGAGTGCCAGGCATTTCAGACTGTGGAACAAAGTTAGACTGATTTATAGCAACCTTCCTAGGAGCCCTGCTTCAGGACAAAGTTACCTTCACTGATACAGCACTCTTTTCTTTCCAAAACATGTATCTACTGATATCATGAACTTATAGCAAGGTGCCAATTAACCTAGTGAGTTGTAGTCATTTGACTACTGATCATATGGTCCAACATTCCCAGCAATTTAAAAATTGTCTATCCATTCTACTTCAGACCAACTTTCTTTTTTTGTAGTTTAAAACAGAGTTAACATAGAAGATTAAAAATTGTTCAAAAAAAAGTTAGGTTGGACATGATGACACATGCCTGTAATCCTAGCACTCTGGAGACTGAGACAGGAGGATTACTGCAAGTTTGAGGTAGCCTGTAATATGCAGTGAGATCATGCATCAAAGAACAAAGGGGCATGGAGTTAGATAGCATGATATAACCATATGGGACCTCGTGGCTCTTAGAAAACGTTACAGTACTTGTACCTCTCCCCCGGTGCTGAGAAGAAAGTGCACACAAGTCAACTGCTTTGCCACTGAGCCACCCCATCCTTGTTGCATTGCATTTAATCCATTGGTGCCTATAAAAGGAGCATAGTATACAAGTTACTGTATTAAGGATGAGTTCACTTAAGCCCAAAGAATTTACTGACTTTTGTCTACATGTGGTAAGCTTCAACGCAGGACCAAAATACAGGTATAATAAAGATCAATATAAATTTCAATATAGATTAGATATACACAGGAAACTAACAAAGTTTAATGTTCAGACCTCCGCCTTGCAAGCAAACATTCACAGCCAGAAAGCTACACATTAGGCATGTCTCCAGTCAAAAATAAAAAACAGATTTGAATGCCACTTCCATGCTGGAGCCTGTATTATAAATACGTAAATCACCGCAATCTTCATACATTTAGTCTTTTGAAGAAAACAGACGTTTCACACACTACAAGCTTGAATAGCAAGCTTCAAACTATAATAGAAGATTTTAATATTTTAACAATTTTGTCACACTAACCTATCTTACAAAAGAGTGCATAATACAGTAACAGCATCAATGAGAAGGTACTAAAAGCCACCAAAGGGCTGCAAACTTAAGTCATTAATTTATGAAGCAACCCAGCTAGAGAATTGGCACCAGAAGTTGATTCTGGAAATCTGAAGTGGAACCTGTAAATCTGCATTATGTCCAGCTCTCTGGTGCTAATGTTGTGGACACAACTGGAGTAAAGGGACAGGCAGTAACAGGTGGGGAACCTAGGGCACCGTGGACCTCCAGTAGGAGAGTGGTCTCCTCTAACAACCTCTGCAACAGGACTCAAAGAGAGACAGCCCAAGCCCCAGCAGCTCTGCCCTGTCCACCAGCGCCCCCATGACACTGCTTCGGAGGAAGTGTGTAGGAGGAAGACTCAGCCCTGAGGTGAGCCTGTACACTCACTGTTGACCTGGGTGAGAGCAGTCTTCTCCATACCTCCAATTTGGCACTAGAAAACCAGCAATATCAAATATGCCTCGTCCATATTACAGATTGTTGTTAGAATCAAGGAAATGAATGTGAAAGTGCCTAGTATCTGTCAAGTACTACAAAAGAGCAAGGGCTTGAGTTGTTTCATTATCATTAGATATAGTGACTGTGGGTACTTTGGTTTTTGGTGAAAATGCCAACATGCATGCAATTAGAATGAGTGAAGACAGAACAAATAACATAGTCAGAAGCTGAGTCATTTGATTTTTGAAAAGTACTTCCGAAATAATGAAAAGCAAACTAAAACACTGTTTGAAGCCCTCGGATAACAGAATTTGGCATTTTGAAGGGCTTGTTATTAGAAACCACACCCTTCCAGCCTTATGTGGATAGATGTTTAAGTGTCTTTCTTAATACCTTCTGCTTCTCGAAGATTGGCTCAAAAAAAGCAATTAACTCACTCAACATTTTATACAGCCCCTACCCAATTCTCCCCTAATCCATACTTCTTTAAGGGAGGGGAGGTGAATGGTGGCCCAAGAAAGCAGCTACCCAACTAAGTGACTCTCTGGAACAGCAGGGGCACCTAGAGAGTAGACAAGGACCTAAGAAGGTAGGTAGGCCAGAGGTAAAGCTCACTACTTGCTTTGTTACTGGTCCCATGTCTGTCCCTTGCTGTCACCACCTTGGCACCAGAACCTGCCTCCCCGAAACTGTCCAAGTCTTGCTGAAACAAAGCATCTCAGGCCCAAATGTTTATGGTGTTGAAGGTTTGGTTGAAGTTTGCCTTCAAGGGTTAAAATATAAGGGTAAAAGCTCCATGCAATAAGAAAATGGGCCTTGTCATGGAACCCAAGAGAATGCAAAATCCTATGAGAATTAAAAGTCAGTACTATGAATTTCCCCTAAAGTGCTGAGGTCAGGAACTGTTCCTGTTACAAGCAGGAGAGCTGCTGCAGCATGCAGGTGGGTGGAGTATTAGACGGACACAGCTTTGAATGCTATTGCAGTGCTTTCCACTGTGGAATCCTTGAGCAAATTGGCGATTTCCATACTACAGTTTTCACCATTATAAAATGGGGAAAATAATGCCTAAGCTATATGGGCATTAAGAAGATCAGGTAATCAACTGATAGTAAATACATCAGTCCCCTTTCCTGTATAGATAAATGCTGAAAATACCAAATAAAAATAATGAAAATTAAACATCACTGCAGTTCTTACACGAATTTCTACATATAATGACAAAGCTATTAGAAATTACTTAGAATTGAGGATGTGATCACTAAATGCTTTTGTGGTAGAGGGACAGTTGATAGCGTATTTATGATACAGCTGCCAATATCTCCAAGACAAATAGATCCATTCTAAGTAACACCAAAATATAGTTAAGCGTTTTATTTAGGTTGAAGCACAATAAGCAGAATAATTAAAGTAAAACTACTGTTCTCTTGCATCTCCATCTAGTCACATGTTTCCCTGTCATACTTTGTGTCTCATCCTACTTTGTATTGTTTTGTTTTGTGTTTTCATCTGACTTTAAGCACATATATATCTTCATCAAAAGTAAGCCTCCTTGACTACCCAAGAAGGAATATCAATGCAAGTCATCACATTTAGTAAAAATGAAACTGACTCTAGAGGCATTAAAATATAAAAGTCTAAGCCAAGTTTAGCTCCTCGGGAGGTTGTAGCAGGAGAAGCTCAAGTTTGAGACCAGCCTGGTAATTCAGTGGGACCTGTCTCAGTAAAAATGGTTATGACTGCAGCTCAATGCCTTGTTTCAATCCTCAGTACCACAAAGAAATAAATAAAATTTAAAAGTTTACACTGAGGTCTCATGAAAAGTAGGATAAGGAGAACTCTCTCCTTCCCTCACATACACACACACACACACACAGAGTCTCTCCCTCTCTGTCTCTCTCTCTCCCTCTCTCTCTCATTCTTTCTTAAAATGTTGTCAATGTATCAGTTTCTCCCAAATCCTGGCTCAGCTCCTTGCTGCATGATCTCCTTCCCACCTCTCCTGTCGCCTCCCTGCCCAGCATCCTGCTCACCTACTGCCATTTTCAACACCCCCTCTTCCACAACGTATTCTCCTTCCTAGATAAGCTCAGGTACTTTCTTATCTGGGTCAATTTAGCCTTTTCCTTCACCACTCATTGGTAAAGGGACACAAGTGACACTAGAGTCAAACAGAATATTCCCTGTATGACTGGTGGAGAAAGGACAGATGTATGGTGTCTAGTGTTATTCTCCCAACCATGCATGAAAGCAATACCTTTGTGATCAATAGTGCTTCAAGTACCGATCAATGATTTGCTATTGCTACTTTAAAAATCTATAAGATGTTAGCAGAATGTAATTACTAGAGCAGAAATGTATTTTGAAAAATCAAATTGGCATTCAACTGGCATCTAATTTTTCAAAGGTTTAAGGGAAGATAAATTTCTACTGATATGAAAAACTATATTAAGCCTTTTGTTTTTCCCTCTAAAATAGCTACCTATATAAACATATTATATCTAAACTAGGAATTATATTTATGACATAACAGACACTTAAAAGAAATACATGCACATATCTAAAAGTACAATATACTCATTTTCAAATTAGATAGTGTTAATAATAGTCTGCATATAAAATATTTAATATTTTTCTGATTTATAAGCTATGAAATACAAATGACAAGCTGTACTACTGTCTGATAAACATGAACTAATTCCAAAAAAAGATCTTCATGTGAAGACATCCTCACAAAGTCACAGTATATCGCAGGACTCTCAGTTCAGCTTTGAAGAAAACATAGGCACTTTGCTCACAAAAAAACTAATGAGGCTCTAAAATGCCTCAACACAGCAAAAAGAACTGCATTTAATTTTAGCACTAACATAAATACAAGAAGATGAAATTCAATATTCAGGATGAAATATTTCTTTCTAAGTTGAGAACCAACCTTGAAGAAATATTAAGTTAAGCAGTATTGAAAGAATTGGATTCTAGAAAAAAAAGAACTGGATTCTGTTTGTTGAAATTTGTCTTAAAATGAAATGAAAAAAGTAAAAAATAAACAGTATGCATGGTTGCAGCTTTGTTGTTTATGAATTGTGGAAAACTATATTACAGAGAAAGAAAGAAAGAAGAAAGAAAGGAAGGAAGAAAAAGAAAGATAGGTCTCTTGGGGAGGAACACTGAACTTTATGTCTGACTTGCATAGCTGAAAAGAATAAGCAAATTCCAAAATAGAAAATACTGCTCCTGACAAATAATAAATCACCATCAAGTATTCTATACCAAAAAATGACACATTTTATCCCTTTTGGTAAACTTTAGGTGTGAATTGTGAATGCATAGGATGGTAATAATCAGCTGAGACATCAAAGAATATCTCTGCTTTTTCCAAGCTAGCACACACTCCCTCTCCAGGAAACAAATAGCAGCAGACTTTTCAATTCAAGCTCAAAATTTAGTTTTGCTTGACCTTTCCTTCCTGTGAACTCTTACAAGTTTACTGTATAACAGTGAATTTGGCAATGACCCTTATACCATCTTGTTACAAGTTTTTTTTTCTAATCTTCCCTGTCATTTATCATTCACCTACTATGCATGAGCTAACACAGTTGCAAGAGTCTCTACTTTTTCCCATTTAATTGCAACTCTGAGACAAGCTTTGTTATCTCCACATGAAAAGAAGAAAGTGAGGCCAGAAAAGTGACACATCATGTCTGGGTCACAAACATTTAAGAACCAGGTTTCTGGTCCAGCACTCTCCAGCTTCCTCATCTTGAACTGGTTTTACTGTTCATTTCAAAACTAGTTTTACTGTTCTTTCTCTTATATCCAATTATATTGAAGGCTTCTTTTAGGCTACATACAGGCTTAACTTACCTTACCTTCCTGGAGGTGGCACCTATGTAACTTGTAGTAATGAAGCTGAGTAGCCACTGTGCTAAGTACTGTGACTATGCTGGAGACTTTAAGAGGATTATCATCTTCATTTTTCCAGATGGAAAAGGATGGATGGAGGTAAAATCGCATATAGCAAACAAGTGATAGCACCAGGATTTGAAACAAATCGGTTTGACCACAGAGCCCACTTAGTTAAGCATTACATGTAGTCTCCTCTGACACAGCAGGGGCTCTGATTATGTTTTTGTTGCTATTGTTGCCGTTGTTATTACTGTTTTTGTTATTTTTGGTTTGGTTTGGTTTGGTTTGATTTGGTTTGGTTTGGTTCTAGGCAGGGTCACCCTATGTAGTTCAGGCTGGACTTGAATTCATTTTGTAGCCCAGGCTGACCTTGAACTCAAAGCAATCATTCTGTCTCAGCCGCCTAAGAGCTGAGATTACAAGGGCGAGCTACCATACCCAGCTGGAGATCATTCTTAGTTAACCGGATCTTACACCAATACAGCACTTCAGTTTCTCATATTATCTAACTCAATCCTACAATGATAGCCCATCTCCCATTTTGCGGATAAATGAACTCATGTTCAGAGGTTTAACACATTACTTAAGGTTGGGATACATCCTAAGCTGGAGCACAGGTCTTCAATTTCCACCCATATTCTCTGCATTCTTATTTTTTCACCACTCGTCATTATTGAGGAAAAAAAGAGAGATATAAATTACTGAGGAAAACTTCACCTATCTTCCTTACTTCCTTGCACCAAGTGTTGCTTATCTAGTATTGAGAATTTACCTTATAAAAGATAAAATGAGAGGACTTTCTTAAATTTTGCTTATAAGCCAAGCAGTTTAATTCCTACCACCAACTAGTGCCTTTTCCAAACTATCAGCACAACTACAGATATGGGGTAGGGGCAAAGAGAAGAGGACCACTTCAAAGTATACTGAAAGACCACTCTGTATAATGGCACAAATATAGTGAACTCCACAGAGAAAAGAGTTGAGCTCACTTTTGGGCCTGTCCTTAGTCTCCATGGGGAGGTCCACTGTCATCTTTAGCTATGGGACAGCCCCTCCCTGCTTCACAGCCCATGGATAAGCATTTATAGAACACCTATAACTGCCGCACACATATACATACTGGGGGTAAATACAGAAAAAAGGAAGGAGACACTTTCTCTCACCCTCAAAAACTCAAATGTAGTTGAGAAAAAAGACTAGCCATGAACAAAGCAATAGAGGAATAAGAGCTAGCCTCTGTGAAATAAACCAGGAAAAGTACTTGCCTTTGAAAAAAAGAATACACCCAAAGGCTTTTGCAATGGAAGCTACTAAGTTTTCTGTTGTCAGGAAGATACAAGTCCAACTTTTGGAACTGCTTAAGCACTGTCCTTGAAAACTCTCTTGAATAATTACCACATACTCTGTCCTGCTCTATTATAAATTTTTGAAGATGTAAACAATGTTACAAACCACAAGTCTACCTTTTAATGAATAACATTTAGGCTAAATAAATTCAGAGAAAATAGAACATAAAAGAGAACCAACACTGGCCTTTTAAATATGGATTCCAAAGTTGTGATTTGGTTTTTGTAACAACAAGTTTTTTCAAATGTCTATTCAAATTTAGCTATGCACATCAAACATTTGATTCCATTTTTGTATTTATTTTTATTAGAAATGCTTATGATCAATATACATATTTTGCCACAAATAAATGCATAAATTATTCTAGTCCCATTCAGCCAGTTTCATCAACACATAATCCTTCTCATATCTTAAAAATGATTATAATGAATTCAAAGGCAATTCCAGATGGCATCCAAAAAGCTTATATTTTATGCATTATTTATTCTGCCTAACTGTGAGAAAAAAATATTTTAAGCCAAAAATAGATCTTTCATGTAGTATGGGAAAAAGAAAGACTTTTACTGATAGTTTCACGATTTGAAATTTAAGACATAATGAACCATTTGTCACATTACCTATAATTATTTATGTCTATCATATACATAGTTCTTGTGAAATACTAAATTTCAGAAAGAAGAAATAATTTACAGACCAGAAATATAAATATTAAATTTTTCTTTAATGTGAGGTACCATAAAATTATTTCTTAATAAGGTAGGTAAATAAAAGAGTAAATGTGTATGTGATAGGAAAATTACTCTACTTAAATACAAAACTTAATAAATTTATAATCATAGAAGTCCAGAGCATTGAGAAACCAATTACAAATAAGAAAAGCAGTTCAGAAATGTTCAGCAGTATGTTCAAGGTCTTAGAATAAAAAATCTGAAGTCATGGAAAGTCCTTACATGTCATTTACTCCAATCACCATTTGATACTTATCATTCTACATATAATGTAGGATTAATACAAACTTGTGCTACTAAGGGCATTTTTTCACTTGAACAAGTCTCAATGCATTGCACAATTTTGTTAAACTAAAAGGAAATGCCATTTTCATGAACATTTTATAACTGGAGAAATTTTTGAAGTCTTGAAAAGTGCATGTCCATTGCAATGACCAGAAGAAACAGCAAGAAGTACTAGATTTCCAGATGCATTCCAAGAACTTCATATCCATATATGAGGTTTCGGTCTTTACATGTGGAAAAATTCCCTTCTCAAGAGGGACTGACAATGTGACCGCCTTTGGAAAGCTACTCCAAAGTGTAAGAGAAGATTATGTACTCTCAGGATCTACCACAAAGCAAAAGTTGCTTTTTTTAATACCCCATGCCAAAAAAGATAAAAGTCAACTTAGAAACAAGAGTCAAATATGGAATTAGAAAACTGGTTTTTTTTAAAGCCTACCATCACTCCATTCATCACATCCCTTCCCGTTTCTGTTTTCCATTGTGTTCAAGCTACTGCTACCATTTCACCACCTACAATCCCAAAAGGGGAGGACTGAGGAGGGGGAAGTATAGAACCTTTAGAGAAGTAAAGGCTATTAGGTCTGACATCTTTGTCTGTAAAATGAGACTATCAATAGATGATTTCCACTATTCCTGCCAGATTCAAGATGCTACAAGTGATGATTACAATTACATGAGACAAAATGCAAATTTATTCCTAAACTTACCTACATGGATGAATTTGAAGTATCTCTTTGGAGGGATAATGTTCACCAAGTCAGTCAGGTCTCATAAAAGAAGACAATGAAATAACTAAAACAAACAAAAACTGTTTATAATGAACATACTTCTGAGCTCACTGAAATTCTTATTTTTATCTTACAGATTAAGTATAGTTTGAATGCAACTTGGCAAAGGAATAGCTACTTTTGAAATCTTTCTAGTTTTTCTATGCTGTGTAATTGCTAATTTCAAGTAAATCAGATGCAGTTTTAAATAGCTTTATCTTCTCTTGGCCATATGCTTTATTACAACTAAGTGAAAATTAATATTTGGGCTTGGAAAGATTAATAAAACCACATTTATCATAAGTATACAAAACTTATGTGCCATAAAAAATGACTATTTCTTTCATTAAGTGTTTTCTCAACTTTATTAAGGTATAATTGACAAATAAAATAATGTATATTTATGCTATACAGTACGATGTTTTGACATATGTGTACATTGTTAAATGAATAAATTAAGCTAACTAACATACTCATTACCTCACACACTCACTTTCTTTGTGTTGAGAACAATTAAGATAAATCCTTAGCAGTTTTTGAGTATACAATGTGTTATTACTAACAACAGGCTCTGGAGTTGTTAATCCAATCTGAGACTTTGTAGTCTTCTACCAACTTCCTTATTCTCCTGCCCTATTCCCATCCTTGGAAGTTACCATTCTACTGCCTATGTCTATGAATTCAGCTCTTTAGTGACATCTTACTACGTTTATCTGTATCTGGTTTATTTAACTAAACATGCCTTCTGGGTTCATCCATGTTGTCACAAATGACAAGATTTCCCTCTTTCTAAATACAGAATAGTATTTTATTGTGTGGGGGCATATATCATACAGTGATAGAAATCTGGGCTGATACCTACCTTGACTATTGAGAACAGTGCTGTGGTGAATTTAGGAATGCAGGTTGTCTCTTTGTGTCAGTAAGTTTTCCATTGCTGGACAGAAATACCTGAGAATAACTGAAAGGAGAAAAGATTTATTTTAGCTCACAGTTTCAGAGATTTCAATCCATGGTCACTAGGCTCTTTTGCTTCTGGGTTTGTGATGAAGCTAAACATCATGATGAGAAGTAGGTGATGGGGCAAAACAGCTCACCTCATGGTCAACAGGAAGCAGGGATAAAGAGAAGCACAATGGGACAGGGTCAGGGACATAGCACGTCCAGTACCCACTCACTGCCTTAAGTAGGGCCACCTCATATTTCCATAACCACCCAATAATGCCATCAAGATATGAATCCATAATGGATTAACTCACTGAGGAAGTTAAAGCCTTTGTGATCCAATCACCATTTGGAAGCCCCACCCTTGAGCATTGCTGCACTGGAAACAAAGCTGTCAACACATGAGCCTTTGGGGAACTGTCTAGATCTAAACCAAAACACTTCACACTACTGATTTCACTTTCCTTAGATCTACCTAGAAGTAGATTTGCTGGAACACCTCCTAGTACTATTTGTAATGTTTTTAGGAACCTCCATACTGTTTTCCATAAGGCCGTATTAACTTACATTCTGCCAACACTGTATGAGGGTTCCCTTTTCTCTGCAACGTTGCCAACACCTATTATCTTTTGTCTTCCACTGTCCTAACAAGTGTGAGATGATATCTCGTTGTAGTGCTGATTTGCATTTTCCTGAGCACTAGTGACACTGAACATTTTTTTCATGAGCCTTTTGGATATTCATATGTCTTCTTTTGACAAATACCTCTTCAGATGAAAATGGCTATTTCTTAAAGCAACTTTTATTTTTAAATGTCCAGAAGAAGAAAGATAATTTAGAAAACTTATCCTAGACTAGTTGTTTTTTATATTTTGATCCTGCTTGTGACAAACCAGATGACATAAAACTAACTGGAACAAGAAGACTTCAGATTCATTACTTGCTTACTTAAGGTTTATTGCAGAAAATTGTACTAATTAAAATTCTAGTGCTTGACTTGAGTTCTATTTGAGAAAATGAGTCTTTATATGGCAAATCTTGAAGTAGCATTTGAATTCCAAAATGAAAAGGCCATTTTCAGTCATATCTGGGTTAACCTGCGGGATTTCCTTCACACTGTTTAGCTGTCTCTAACATGGATGCTGAAGATAATTACATTGCAGAAGCAACAGTAAAATGCTAGACACAAGTCTCACAGTCTCTGTTACTCTCTCACATACTGCCTGTATTTCTCAAAAATAAAATTCTGCAGTTACTTTTAAAATATTAGGTAGTTAAAAATCTTGTCAGTATTTGTATTTCCTGTTTTTAAAAAGTGTGTGTCTGTGTATGCATGTAGATATATGTATGTGTGTATTCATTCTATTTCTTAATTACAAAGTAATGACAGGACATATAACTGAATTATGATTAGCAAAGTTAGGATTTGTTTTCATTCCAGGGAGGAATTCTTACTTGATTGTCTGGGTTTACACCAGGTACATAAACATTTAATGCACAGTTTTTGAATGAGTAATTAAAATAAAACTAAGGAATGTGATTTAAAAGTCCAACTTTAGGGCACAGTTAAGAAAATGCCACAGACTGGGAATATGGCTCAGCAGCACAGTTCCTGCCTGGCAAGTGCTAGGTCATGAGTTCGATTTCCAGTACCAAAAAAATAAATAAATAAATAAAAAGAACAAGACAATGAAAAGAAAATGCTACATACTGTGCATTTTACAAAATTCCATTGAAGGAGTCCTCTTTGAATTTCAGGAAACAAGTAAAATTCTGGCTCCTACACGAGGCCTTTGCTTAATGTATCTTCTATCATTTATGTCGTTCATTTCCTAAGAAAACATTAAGACTAACGTAAGTACAATGTATATACTACCCAGAGAGGATTCTATCTGGTTGAAACTTGATAAATTTTGTTTGACAACAACACTAAGTTAAAATGTTTCTTTTAGTCAATGTTGATATTAGTAATTAGTACTCATAGTATGGATTTTTTTAAAAGACATATTCAAAACTAAAACAATAGCAAGAAGACTTTAAATGTGAAAAGTAACCATCATTTCAAAGAAGTACAAGTTTGTATGCAAGTTCTTCAAAAAATACACTTTCAACTTCTAGAAATTTTTCATATTGAAAGAAGAATTAAATTATAATATGACTTACAGGGCTTGTGGCACAAACTGCTGCAGAATTCCTTCTTGATCTATGTTTTTTCCCAGTATTCCATATAAATTAACGTATTCCATTATCTAACAACAGACGACCCCAACCTGCAATGATAAGTAGGATCCTCTCTTAAATGAATCTGTATTCTAAGTATTCAAACCATTGTTTAAATGAAAGGCAAAAGTCACCTGATGTTAAGCTGAGATGAAGTCATTAGGATTTTTAATTTTTTCTTTAGTTTTTACTGTGACAAAAGTCTTGTATTTTCCAGTTCTGAAAGTTTCTGGTGTCACTAAGAACATAACAGCTAATCCATCCTATATATAGCACTACATATAGTCAGACGAAATTCTAAAATCCATGTGAAGTAGATTGCAAGGCTTATTTTCTGGAAAAAAAGCTACATATTAAAACAAAAGGAGCAAAGAAACCAACATCTTTATGATCAAAACATGACTCTGGACGTTAACTCCACAAATGCAGTACTCATTCTACATAGACAGTATGAATTTTTCTGAGTTGAAAATGACTAAAAAGTCTTTTTTCCCCCCTCTTCAGTCAGAAACTCAAAAGTAATGAGGAGAGATTTCAATCACTTGAGTACTGTGTTCAGCCATTTTGGAGAAACAATCTATAGACTGTCATGGCTGCCTGACATTGCCCACAACAGACCCAGAAGGGAAGAGCACAGTCATCCTGATTTGAAAACTCTCCTTAACCAGATGAATAGCCTACTTTTTTCACCTTGACTTTGTCTAATTTTAATTCCCTACCCACTTAACTATCATTTTAAACCTATTGTTTCTCCATGGTAGTATTTAGGGACTTAAGAGAAGAAAAATCCCTCAGTACTCATAATTAGGCTTAGTGAAAAAAATCTTGGCACTTCCACAGAGTAAAGTACCTCAAATACTATCACAAACCACAGGGTAATTTGGTCTCCATCAAGGACAATAAGAATTTATTTTATCAGCAGAGGAAAAAAAAGAAAAGAGAGACCCTGCATGATGTAGGTTCTCTCATTAAACACAGCAGGAGCTTTAATGAATCAAGAGTAAGGTGAGGTCCCAGTATGATACAATTTACTGCATCTATTACAGTGTTGATCACAAGAGCTCATCCATGTCATCCAATTTCTTTACCTGGTCTGCGTTGTTAATGCCAACAATCTATTGAACTGAAATTTAAAAACTTCACAAGCTTCTGTGGAACCCAGTGATGGGTTACAGTACTCTGACTTTCTCTTTATTTGATTTCATAGCTACAACCTTCAGAAAATAGATGTTTTGACTGGTCAAAATATGAATCTTTCAAAACCTTCCTGGCTTCAGAGATCATAATTCTTATAAGGAAAGATGGGTAGAATGAATGTAGACTGAATCTAATTTTATACTAAATCAATTAGCATTACATCATCATAGCAAAAATATTAGAACATTACCTCATATAAGTTATCATCTGGGATGTTGAAATAGGTCTTTAGAAATTAAGTTATTTTTCTTTTTAGATGTTACACTCTTTCAGTTACATATTCACCAACCAAAATAATTTCATTCTCCAAACTTGAGCCAATACAGTATATGAGAAGTATTTTAAATAAAATCATGTTGAACTGTTTCATCTTGAAAGAAGAATATCACAATGACAGAGTTGCCCAAAATATTTCTAAGTGAAGTGATATATCTGAATAAAAAATAATGATCTGACATTGAATTATAAGATCTCAAAACAGGCAAGTTGCCAGACACACACACACATACACACATACACACATACACACACACAGAGTATGGTCAAGATCAAGGTAGAATGAGCATCAGGAGTTTAAATTTACAAAGCGGAAAAGAAAAGGGTAAAAAAAGAGCTACAAGGTATCTGATTCCTATTCATGTTTAGACTTAGGAAAAAGGAATACAAGAGAAGATGGACAAAATTAGGGGAGCAGCAATATTTAATAATTGCAGGTGTAACGTGGCTTTTTTCAAAATCTATTAACAGAGAACATTGTTTCTTCCATTGTCTTGTTGTCTTTTAGATGCTTAGACTCAGCTATGAGAACTTCCAGAAAATAACACCTCCGCCTAGAAATGACAGAGTATATTTTCAAAAAAAAAAAAGTTTTTGTTTATATAAATTGGTAAGCTTCAAACAAAAGGCTTTTGTCCTTTTCTGTCTACCAGATATCATGCAAATGCAATTGCTGCAAAAACAAACTCACAATACCTCTATCCTGCATTCTGCAGCATTCGACTTACCCATTACTGTCTCCCCAGTGACCTTCTGAAAGAAGACATTTAAACCAAATTGACTGTTTAGGACTTGCCAAGAAAACCTCCCTGCTAGACTAATGTGATCATGGAGGAAACAGGAAAAAAGAATGAGGAAATAGAACATGTTAACAGACCCGAGGTACTCTGCAGTAGAGCCAGCCTAAGTGCGGGACATGGGCAACCATTTTGTCTTCTGAATGACCACGTAGTCATCAAGATGCCAGTGTGTCAGGATGCAGACAGGTGTCTCATTCAGAGATTATGAGATATTTTCTCCCACAGTAGTATAATAATTACATTTCCAGAGCATTTGTTACTGTCTTCTTAACAAGAAGTCAAATACTTATTATTCTTTTTTTCACACTCAACACTAACCAAAACTAAGGACTCAACTCAAGCTACATTTTGCACAGTATGAATAAACAATAGAAATTTAAGTGATACCACTAATTCTACCTTAAGTAACAAAATAATTTGTGAGAATTCATATTGATAGTTACTCCCACATAAGCCAAATGAAGTGGAAAACTGAAAATTTTTAAGCCATTTACTTGTAATTGCTTGGGTCTTTAAAAAAAATAATGGAGTATAACGTCATGACTAATATATACTATTTTCTTTTTTCAAATAAAGTATTATAAAGTTAAGATGTAAATGCAAATGTGGGAGAAGAGCCCAGAGTTTATATGTATAGAAGAGTGGGAAAAATTTATGAGTGTCCATTTTATATTTTACCAGGAAAATGAATCTCTGCTATTTTAATCTACCTCAGAATCAAATCTGATTATTGAAACTCGTCCCAAAGTTTTGGACCATCTCTGCACCAATGTTAATTATCCAACTATAATCCACATATCAAAAAAAGTTAACACATTCTTCCCCTAAACTGTAGAGTCAGCCTCTGTATTGCAGGAGTTTTGCATCATAGATTCAATCATGAATTAAGCAGACTTGAGAATGGGTAGATGGGAGGGGAAGAAGGTGAAGGGGAAGTCAAGAGGACCAAGATGTGATATGTATGTGTACAAGTACCCCATGATGAGTATATCTATTATGTACCACAAGCATAATTTAAAAATTGAACTGAAAAAGAATAGTATAATACATGAAGCAAAAATATTTACATACCAGCAATATAGTTGCATTCAAAATCAAGTACTCTCAATTCACTGATTTCGACATTTATACTGAAAAATTGACAATAGCACAGAAAAATAAAAACGTAGGATGAGGAAAGACTTGTAGCAGACACGGAGTTATCTACAAAAAAGAAAGCATTATAAATGACTTATAAAACATGGGTTGTCCCAGGAGGGCTAAGCATTTCTCTACCTGAGTATGAATAAGAGAAAGCGTTAAATCTGATTACCTTAGGTGAATATTGTAAATGTGCCAATACAAGGTTTATAGCAAGGAGGACACTGGGAATGGTAGAGAAAAGGGGTAGGAGGAGCCACATCCTTGGTGACATCACTGAGGCACAGGATGCTCCGCCCCGCTATGTTGTGAAGGGGCCATTTAAATGGGCTTCATATTATACCCAGGGGAAAGCATTCCCCCCAGGTCAGGAATGTAGAAATGTACTCTGGTGCATCTCATGTCACACATGAGGCTGTCTGCACTCACCATGATAACTGCAAAAGTAACTATTCTCTTCAACATGGCAAAAATAAAAAATCTGTGATAAAGAAAAAAATTGAAAAAATTATATTTGTTTTAAGCACATGTAGACTTTTTCCTTGTAATTATTCCATAAATACTACAGCATAACTAATATTTATATAATATTTACATTGTTTTAAGTATCCTAAGTAATCTAGTAATTGAAGCATTCCAGAAAATGTACACAGGCCATATGAAAACACTACACTGCTTTATAGAAGGAACTTGAGCATCCTCAGATTTTGGTATCTGTGGAGCCAGTACCCCATGAATACCAAGGGACTCCCATCCTTATCTAAAACATATCGTCATTGACAACATAGATATAACAATTAATTAAAGAGCTCATGTCAAAGAAAACAGGAAAGAGAAAAAAAGTTGGAAACATTCACAGATGGAGGTAAAACATCCAAACAAAACTGTGGGAGAAATGAACGGCGTGAAGCACAGGCACATAGTCAGACAGACCTGCATTCAGACTGAACTTCACATGCCATAACGCATTGGACCTCATGCAAGTTACTCAACCTCTCTGCATCTTTTAGCCTCATCTGGAAATCTGGACTAATTATTGCACCTTTCTCATAGCATTGTTGGGGTAATTAAATGAAAAAAATTCATGCAAATACCTCTACATTATGCTCAGCAAGTAGTTGTTACCATTACTTATGATCCTTTGTAGCTATCTGGAAGAAAACTACAGTTAGTATTCGTACATCATTAGTCTAAATATTGCTATAGATTCAGTGTGGACTGAATTTTAAATGAATTCCCTAAAGAAATGTACTTGCTTCCAAACATTAGTAGCAACAATCAACCATTTTTTAAAATAATATGGAATCACTTCCCATATTCCAGCATGCATCAAGTCTGCTTAGTGTCAAGGTGTAATGAAAAGACTAACCTATGTTATATCCCAAAAGTAAGTGAAAAAATATGATTGTCAATTCAAAGTGTGAAACATCAATCATAATCTCTTGTTAGCATGTTTTTCATAGTCCTTTACCATTGACAGAGATTTTGTTGTTAACAGGAAAAATACTCAAATTATCTGTATTTTGGTGCCTCTTTCCAATTCCTATCTCCCTCAAATCAAATCCATGTTATAAACCTCAGCTTAATCACACTCCATGGGAAGCTTCTCTTGCTGATCCATTTTCAAAGATCTTTTATCTTTTTCTCTCTGCATCTCTCTCTTTGTCCTCAAATCCAGTTATCATTTCCTTTCAATTCTTCTTTCACAGTCTTTTCCTCTTCCCTTTTTTCTCCTTTGCACTAACTATGCTTTTCCTAAGCCACATTACATTATCTTCTGAACCTACTTACTTGTTTCTTAATGAGCCTCACGGTCATTCCTACATAAAATGACCAGGTTAAAAAAATTTTTTTTCTCTAAAACAAGAGTTGTTTAAGGTTCTCTCTCCTTTCAAATACTCAGTAGCTTCCTATTGCTAACATGATCAGAATGGCTAAAGTGGGGCACTTTGATACTGACCAGAACTCCTATGAATAAACATAAACCAGAATGGTCAGGGAATGCCAGGACTTGAAGCCCACTTATCCATTGCTGCCTCTTATACTTCTCTGGCTCACAGGAATATTCCAAAGGATGGACTCAGAACTGAAAACAGCATCAATTTCTTTTATGTTTATATGTTTAAAATTTATGGCGCTTTGACATTCTAGCACAAGATACACCCACATTTGTTTTAATGTAAACTTAATGTTTTAAATCACAAACCATTTATGGGAGCAAAGCTTCAAACATCTTATGCAACATTAGGGAGCAAAATTTAACTTTAAGAAGCCTTACTGTCAGGGTACAACTCTGGAAAACCCCATGCTGTGTAGGCTGTGAAAGTGCTGCCTCTGGAGCCCTGAAAATGCCTGCTATAAAGACCAGGAAGGGAAAGATGAAGTGGAGTACAATGACCGTTACTTACATCTCTTTAAAACTCCATTTCCATGTCAACAATAATAAATACACCTTCTCTTCTCTTCCTTACTTCTCTTGATACTATTCATCTTTATGATCCAGATCTGCTAGTCCTGGTTGCCATACAAAATACAAGATACCCAGTTAAGTTTGAATTTCAGAAAAACAGCAGTTGACTTTTAGTTTCCTCTGTGTAATATTTGGTTTAAAGCTTAACTGAGTGCCCTGTGTTTTTATTGGCTAAATCTGGTAACCCCAACTATGAAGCCGTTCTTGACCACCTACCTCACTGCCAGAAGGCTGCAGGGTTCTTCGGAGATTCTTAGCCAAATCATCTGCCTCCCATTGGATGATTCCCTACTTTGCATCTATTTTTTTTACCAATTTTTATACCCATATTCTCCACCTACCTAACTTGAAAACAGTAATTCTCTTCTATCTCTGTAATTCCGTAATGCTTCACAGAGACTCCTGCGCAGAGGTAGTGATCATAAATACTTGTTAATAGGGAAACTTGTTTTAAATCAATCAACAAGATAACCAACAAAATTAATTATTGAGCAACACCTTTCTATTCCATCCAGAACTAGCATGTAAATTATTTGACAGATGAGTAACACGTAATGTTTGGCTTCAAAAAGCCAATGAATTAATTAATAAAAATTATGCATAAAAACTAGTAACAAATTACTTCATACAATATATAACTGAGATTGTGTAATACAGCCCATGAAGGATAGTAAGAAATCAGTGTGCATAGCCCCTCCAAAAGAGGAAAGCAGTTAAGAAAACAGCCCTGTATTAGGACTTAAATTTTCGAAAGGATTTACATGTACAAGAGGATTAGAGTGGGCAATGTTTCCTAAAGGAAAATTGGACAGTTACACTAAGTAAAGGGGAAGCAGCGAAGTGCCTTTCCTGTAGGGAAGCAATTATTGAATTAATAAATTATTGAATTATTTCCCAAGGTCCCACCTCCAAATACCAATACAGTGGGGATTAGATTTCATCATATTGAATTTGGGAGAGGGGATAAGAACATTCAGTCCATAACATTAATGGTTATCCATTATACACAGGGCTCTAAAAGTGCTGGTCCCTGATGGTCCTTATGCTCCCCTCTCTTCACTAGCATTTCAGGCACAATTAGAGCAATGGTCCTACTGAAAGCTATTGAATTTAATTTCCAAGAAACTAAAGACAATGTTGAGAAGTGTTCATTTTTGTAGAAATTCATGTTCCTCTACAGCTTTAAACTATTACTATGTTATGAGATACAAAATCATTTATTTTTATGTTTGGACTCTCTCTTCCTAATAAAGTAGGTATTTATAACATGTGGTTGCAATGTAGTTGTCCTTTAGTACACATGGAGAATTAGTTCTGTAGCCCTGTGGATACCAAAATCTTTAGGTGCTCAAGTCCCATATTTGTAATGGTTTCATATTTACATGTAGCCTACACACTTCCTTTCCTAGAGTTTAAATCGTCTCTAGGTAGTTCGAAATGCCCAGCTCCTTTGGGTTCCAGTGATGGTTAAGAACTCACCTAGGTGCAGATGTCACCAGGAAAGTTCAGTATGCTACTCCATAGCCATCTATTTCTTGACACAAGTTAATGCATGATATACCCATCATTTTCCTTCCTTTTTTCTCAATTTGTTAATTCAATAAATTAAATTAATCTAACTTAAAGGTGAGAGACTCCCCCTCTATTCACATCTGGTGGTCTACAGACACTTATCCTGATGGTAACGAATAGTCATTCAATACTCAACAAGTTTACTTGGGCAGGAGACCTCCTGGAGAAGAAAACAAAATGTTAAATGGATAGGAGTTGGAAGAGTAAGAGCAGGACTCTCAGGTCTTGCTGACTATACAGCACTTTTGCTGCTGCTCGGCAACTTAGCACCCAAATGGATTCTCTGAGGGAGGAGAGGAGGTCCTTATCCTTTCCCGCTGGCTCTCAGATCTGGTATGTCTGGGAGAAGGAAGGATCTTGGGGATAAGAGAAAGCACCAAGAAATGTCCCTAGAGGATGTAGCTGCTGGATAACAGCCCTGCTGAGTCCTCTCATTATCCTCAAATGAGTTCCCAGTGATTCAGGTTAAACCCTCCTGAAACTTAGCTGCAATAGACTTGTGTGCACATTTACTACAGAGGACTCTCACTATGAATTTTGTCAGTTTCCTCTTCCTTCATAGCTATCAGGTTCTTTCTCGTATTCCACTGTATCTTAATTACTTTTTCATCTAACACCCTTTCTCTCACTGTTTGTATAGAACCTTCTGTTATACGCAATTCACATCCCCTGTAATAAGGAATATGGACTTGAGTTCTGCTTACATCTTTCATTCATTTGTACTTCATGAAAGAAAGAAGCAAAGCAGCATGCCTGGAAATATTCATTCTGCAGGAGGCTGTAATTATTATTCAGATTTAGAGAAGCATTAAGAGGAAGTTCAAAAAATAAAAGATCCTAATCTTGAGCCTTTCCGTTTCAGCCTACAAGGAAAAAATGAAGGAGCTGTCCATGCTGTCACTGATCTGCTCTTGCTTCTACCCGGAACCTCGCAACATCAACATCTACACTTATGATGGTGAGTGGCCAACAACAGAATTCCCCTGCTGGCAGGTCATTTGCAAAGCTTGTGTGGATTGTTTTTACCCTCAGTTTCTAGTATAATTAAATCAATATTTTGTAGATCTCGATATTGACTTGCTTCATGGAGCTATTAGGTCTTATTGATTGTTTATTGCTCAAAACAGTCTGATTTTGGTGCTAATAACCACACATTAATGTCTCTTAAGAAGCATGGCTGGATTTTGATTAGCAGCTACATCCAGCACGTCAGCATCCACAGTATGTCTGAGGTTCATTTTTGCAAATAATGTAATATGTCAAAGTGTAATTAGACTGGAGCAAAATTTGCAAGAAACTGTTTTATAGTTAGAGGACTTGAGAGAGAAAATCATCTTCTTTTATGAAGTTCCCATATTTTGTGCCTATATATTAATGGGCTGATAATAATAATAACTGAATTAATGAGTTAAACTTATTTATGACTGAAATGCCAAGTAAAGAGGGTTTAAAAAGACAAACTGAAAGAGCAGGTATAACAATTAACTCTATTGACAGGCAACCTTTTAGGTTTGATTTACCCTTATTCATTGTGTTTAATTTGGTTTCCTTTTCGGTTCTGCCACTACCCATGCAGGCCCCAGCCAAGCAGATAAGAGGCAGGGGCTGTTAGGAGATTCAAATGACTCAATGCAAGTCACTCAATACCAAACCTGGCCTCTGATCAGCACTTGATAATGGCTGCTATCATTATCAACAATATCATCACCTAATTCAGTCAATTTGATAAAAATATTCAATAGGGTTTTATGTGGACTAAATGTAGCTGTGGCATATTTTACTACCTAATAAGCTTTTCCTTTCCACCTGCATAGAGAAAGACATTAAACACCAAAATGACCTTGCGGCACATAACCCCTTGAGGGCCTTTGATGCATATTTGAGGACTTGAAGGCATTTTCCTTCCAAAGCCATCAACTCCAGCATGGAAAGTGCTAATTAACTATTGCTGAAGGAAATGCCCTCCAGGTGAAGGAATTTCGATTTCCAACCAAAACTTTCATTAGTACACAGGGCCAGAGCCTGCTTTGTGTAAGTTCATTCTATCAACAAATAAACCACACAGATCTTTATGATCTTTCAGATGTCACTATCACTATCCACATGGATATGAGACTTTAAAATTTAAGTGTGTTGTCACTGAGAGTCGAAAGATACACACACTGTGGCCCTCACTTTCAAGGGACTCAGGAGTTAGTCCAAGATCCCATACAAAAATGATCAGGAAGTAGAGTCCACAGTGCTTAGGACAGAGGAGGTTATGATAGTTTAGGGACTGAGTGGAGGAGCAAAAGAAAAACAGACTATGGATCAGCTGTCTCTTGGAAGTTGAAAGTGACTCCACATCATCTGTGTACTGTTCCCAAAATACGTTGGCAGAAAATTTCAAGTTTCCTAAAGTCTTTACCTTGGCCTTGTATTTTTGTCTTAATAATAATGTGAAATTTTTATTGCAGCCAAACATCATAATAAGAATTAATAATAATGCCATTATCGTTGTTTACATTTATAAACATTAAGTACCATGACCTTTGCTGTACATTCAGTATTCTTTATCTTTTAATCTTCACTACAGTCTAAAGGAAGGTGCTCTTTTTATCTCCATCTTTTAGACGAGAAAATGAAAATTTAAAACAGTTAATTAGCCTTCCCAGCATCACAGAGCTATAAACAGTCCCTAACCTAACCACTTAAAATCTCATTACCTTATCAAATGAGCTATTTTTATTTGCCTGTGTTCTCTTGTAACCTTTTTCCAAAGGCTTACATAGTTTCATAGAGTTCTATTTAACATATAAATATAATCTTATTTGCCTTCAGGTAAATTTAAAAATAGTTTTACTTTTGTTTCCAATTCCTTACTGATTGACTGTGTCTGGATGGTCTATTAGCATTTAAAGGTCAAAGGTAATTCCTATCAACCTGAGTTTCATCCGACCACAGCCTCACTGAAACACTTGTGGAAGTGTAATTTTCACATTAGAAGCAGTTGCTTCTCTGTCAGACCCCGTCTGGAGACACGGCCATCTTGGTTGCTACCCCTGAAAAGGGATACCAGTGAATTAGAGAGCACTTAAAGGTCAAGGAATGTGTAGTGACAAAGTTTTAGAAACAGAGCCTCACTCCAGGGACTGATGATGTTTAATCTGCAGGGAAAGACTCAAAAAGATGGCATGGAACATCTTCACTGTTTTCAAATACAGAGGGAATTTCATGTCCACGTGTTCCAAATGGATGAATTCACCAGTCTGAGTCCAAAAAGGGTCAAAGAAAATTACATTTGTACTGAGCATATACAGACTTTTTTCTTGTCATTAGTCCCCAAATAATACAGTATAACTTTTACATAATATTAGGTATTACAAGAAATCTAGAGATGATTGAAAGTGTTCCAGAGGACCTGAGTGGACTACATGCAAATACTCCTCCGTTTTCTGTGAGGAACTTAAGTGTCCTCAGACTTTCGAATCCTTCAGGGGTCGTGGAACCACAGCCCCGAGAACACCAAAAATGACTATATCTGAAAGTCCAGTGATACACATCAAAGAATGGCCTCATCTAGAGAAGTTTCACATAGCAAGCAAGGACCAGTGGGGTGAAATCAGAAGGGTACTATCTGAAGCACAAAACAACACACTCAACTAACAATGAGAACTTAGCAATGAGGTTTTTATAAAAAATCATTACATTTTACTAGGTTGTGAGTTATAAAGCTGTAAGTGCCCTAGCAGATGCTATCACTTTTATATTATAATTTATATTATCTTGTATTTTATTATAAATCACACTATGCAGGGTTAAAACTTAAAGGTCTAATAATCTTCTTATCTCTACCACATAAGTAACTGTTGAAAAACTAACCATTCTTCAGTTCTTTATTGTAACTGACAAATAAAAATCATATGCATTTATATTGTGCAACATGTTTTGAAATATGTATACACTGTCAAATAGCTAAATCAAGCTGATTAATGTATGTGCGACCTCACGTACTTATCATGTATTTGTTGTAAGCACACTTAAAACCTGTCTTTGTGATTTTCAAGACCAGAATATATTGCTCTTAATTATCATTACCAGGTTATGCAATAGATCTCATGATTATATTTTTCCCAACTTAAATTTTTACCCTTTGACCAACATCTCCCCAATATCGCACACACAAACACACACACACACCCACACACACAGCCTCTAGTAGCCTCCATTCTACTCTCTACTTTTATGAGTTTAACATTTTTTAAGACTCGACATATAAATGAGGTCTTTTGGTACTTGTCTTTCTATGCCTGACTTTACTTCACTTAGTACAATATCCTCCAGGTTCATCCCTGTCACCACCAGTGATAGTATTTCCTTCCTTTTGAAGCCTGAATTGTATTCCACGTACATGGGCACAAATTAGATAAGAAGCTCTCACCTCCCTCCCTCTGCCCAGTGCCTGTTTCCCTGGTTCTTGTCTGCAGCTGAGTTATGCCGCAGCAAAACAGGAGCAAAGATATTGTGTCTGTTGTCTTCAGTGGACTGCAACACTTTGAAAACAAAGACATTCATGACAGAGTGGACACTCCCTATACTCAGTCCCCGGGAATGACAGGCACACTGATGAACAAGAAAGGACCCGGAGGATGCTTGGCACATTAGCACTGACTTGGCCAAGTATTTCCAACTGCTCGGGGAATTATATTGCCTGTAACATAGCTCCTGTGATTTCCAGTCACAGGATCAATTACATCCTAATGATATAGGTAGGTAGGCAGATAGACAGAATAATAGTAAGGTAGATGATTGATAAATCAATAGATAGATGATTTCTCAGTATGTGTGAGTATTGGAGACTTCTTGTTATTTTCCTCTTGACCTAACAAAAAAATAAAAATAAAAATGTCTCCAGTCATGGTTTTTCCAAACAAACAAATAAATAAATACTTTCTACTGGATTTTCATGCAAAGCTCGTATTTATTCAAGTGGAAAATAAAACTTAGTTAAAAATCGATTCAAGCTGTTTTTCTAAGTATGCCTCCCATTATTCAACTCCCTATAAACAATGTTGCATTTTTCAATACTGTAAATATTTATTATGTTAGAATATATCCATAGTTGTGCCAAAGAGAGAAATCTTACATGTTCAAAGCAATGTAGGTCAAATTATCATGTGCAGTATTTTAGCTCCATATGCTAGAATAACAATGCTACTTTCAATCACTGAAATCCAAATTATTAAAATAAACCCAGTCTTCAAGTCATGCATGCTTAACATTCTCTGTTATTTCTTTCCTAGATATGGAAGTGAAGCAAATCAACAAACGTGCCTCTGGCCAGGCTTTTGAGCTGATCTTAAAGCCACCCTCTCCTATCTCAGAAGCCCCTCGAACTTTAGCTTCTCCAAAGAAGAAAGACCTGTCTCTGGAGGAGATCCAGAAAAAACTGGAGGCTGCAGAGGAAAGAAGAAAGGTAACTTTTTCACGGGCTTTCTTTCTCTCTGTCTCTCTCTGTCTCTCTCTCTCTCTCTGTCTCTCTCTCTCTCTCTCTCTCTCTCTCTCTCTCACACACACACACACACACACACACACACACATCTAGCGGGGATTCCAGGGGATAGTGACTCCTGAACCTGTACCATCTCAACACATGTAAGTTTCCAATACACATAGAACCTGGCTTTGGGAGTAAGAACTCAGGGTAAGACGAATGGTGGTTTTAGGCTAACCTAGACCAGAGCTCTTGGAGACTAAAAGATTTTCAGTGCCCTCACGCTCCTCCTCCTTCTTTGGGGTCCTAGCCCTACCCTCTCCACCCTCAATTCATCAGCACAAATGAGAGAAAGCACATCCACAGGGAACTCCAAAGGTTAGAGTGAGAAAACAGGAGTGATAAATTCCTTCTTAGGATCTTCATCACATCCCCAGCATAGCACATGGTTTTCCTCAGAATTATCAATCACCAGATCTTCTCTCTGAGATCTTTCCAGCCAAGATATGTTTGCCCCCAGGGTAAGAGCCAGAGCCTGCCCTCTTCCTCTCCAGAGCCTCACCGCCCCTGAAGCCAGTCCTCCTAACATCAAGATTTTCTGAGATCTTTGAGTATCTTCCTCCGCCCATTCTTAAGCCCTATGGAACTTTGTTCTCTTTTTGCCATTGGTTCCTGCTTGTACTAAAAGCTTTTCTTTTCAAATCTTAATAATTTTCCACAATCAGGAACTCAGAAAAGCCATTGGTATCAAGATTTGAGAGCACTAAGAAATTCTAGGGACTTCATACACATGAAAGTTATGTCCAGATATATCTGTTCCAACTGTGTGGCCATGGCAGTTCATCCTTCACGGGTACTCGATCATCCGTAAGTGGCATTCTCTTAGGTAGCTTGTCCTGACATTACATTTCCCACTTACTTTTTATTTAGACTCAAGTAATCATTTAAGAATATGATCCATGCAAGTTTTTATCATATTAGTGGAAACTCCATTTTAATATTTTTTTATTTTATGTCTATAAAGTTAGCCAACATATTAAAATTTTTCTGTTGGATAATTACAAAAAGAATAAGAGCATTCCTATCTCCTAATGACTGAATTCTCCTACAGGATATAGACAAACACAAATGTGTGTGTGGGATATATGTACGTACACACACATACATATATACACAAATACATGTGGTACCAAATAACAAGGTTCAAAGATTAGAAATTCTCAGATTAAGTTTTCTGAGCAAAAAAATACTAAATTTTGGCTGAAAAATCTTCCTATTAGTTAATATACTAATCTCAATTTCATTTTTCACCAAAGTGAGGTTCTGTAAGTGTCCGATAAATATTTAGTATATGTATGTATGTATATATGTGTGTGTATATATATGTGTGTGTGTATATATATGTATGTATATACATATATTACCAATTACTGTTGTTATAAATATAGATTTTAAAAGCAGGAAACTGATTGTGGTTATTTTAGCCCTCTTGTCTTAGAAAAGCTACATTAAATTATTCAGAATCACAGCCCATCAAAACTTTGTGGCCAGCAGTAGCCAACTAACTGAAGCAGTGGAGCATGTGTCGCACACAAGGCAGAGTAGGTGTTCACTCAAGAGCTGACATCGTATAGATAATAGGTCCAGACACAGGAGTGGGTCATAACTGCCACACACAGATGCTGTGACTTGATTAGAGTGTAGTGAATGACTGTGCTGAACTTCAAACTCAAAATCAAACTTCAACACCATGGTTTAGGACACTGATGATATTTCTGAGTGATGTGTTTAATTCAAAAGAAATTTTTGAAGGAAAAGGAAGAAGACAGAGATGATCAGATGTTCTTATAAAACTCTATGTGGTAACTAATGATTCCAGTAAAATTCTTGCACCCTGGCAGCAATAAATTATCAAAAACTATACATTTAAACAATTAGATTTGAATAGAAATTGACCACATAACTATAAGACATTTGTGAATCAGTATTATGATTCCCAGAAAAAAATATTCTTTAGAATTCTTTAAAAGCAATATGCCATCACATTTCTGGTATTATTTGTTTAAAATTTTCCATGCAGAGAGCACTAGGTAGATTACTTGTTGGTAGCAAAGTTTTAATTAGAAGAAAGTATAACTAATTAACAGAAGCACCAATTTAAAGATTCATGAATTGATTTTATTCTGTTGGATTACAGCACTGGCTTAATGAATTTGAAGACTTGTTAATTCTCTTTAGAGTCATGAGCAAGGGCGTGTATCTGAGTAAATATCTTAATGAGGACAGGGAAGCAATCAAAATCCAATTCAACTAGCTAAAACAAAATGTAGATATGTGACTAAAAGTCTGGGTTTGACTGCGGCTTCAGGAACAGCTGAATCCAAGTGGTCAGGAAATACTATCAGAAAACTTTCTTTTCATACTTATCATTTCTTTGTGCATCAAATGAGTTTCATTACCAAGAAAATTGAGTTTCAGTCAGCCCCAAATTACTTTTCTCACATCTTAGTATCTCCAGCAGGAAAGGAGCTTCTCTTTCCAAGTAATTCTAATGAGAGTCCTAGAATTGGGTCTCCACAGCTTGACCTAGCTCACCTGCCTAATCTGAGCCAGCCGTGGTGGTCAAGGGAGTGCAGTGGCTTGGTTTGCAAACCTCGGTCACCTGCCCAGTGCTGACCTCCAAGGAAGTTTAGGCAATCTCTAGAGTGAGAAGTAGGGAAGGGTGGTTCTCACCAGAAGAAAGGAAAATAGACATGCTAAATTGCAGATGTCCATCATCTTTTTCTGTCAATGTTTAGGGTCACCGTAAAACTTAAAATAACTATTTAGCTCACGTACTACTCAACTTGTCATACTTGCCATTCCCTTTTTTCACCCTGCTATGTATGATGTATTTTTATATAAATATTATAAAAAAGTGATCTACACAGCTATATAGAACAGCTCTCTGCATTAGAAATATAAAGTGAGATACATGTGTTTCAAAGTTTTCTAGCAGCCACATTAAAAAAATCATGAAAATCATCTTAATATTAAATTTTAACCCAACATACTCAAAACCATTTCAACATGTAATCAATATAAAAAGATTAATGAGACATTTCACATTATTTTTTGTTCATATCAAATGTTCAAGACCCAGTGTGGATTTCATTTTTGCAATGTACTTGAATTCACAGTCACAGTATTTGAAGTGTTCGGTAGCCACATGTAGCTGGAAGTCCAGGAACTAGAGAGCTCAGCCCCAGGTGATTAGACCAGAAAACGGTCTGTGATGGAGAAGTAATATGCCTATGTTTTTAAAATGGCAGCACTTGGGAGGCTGAGGCAGGAGCAGCGTTGCAAGTTCGAGACCAGCCTGGGCTACAAAGTGAGCTCAAGGCCAGCCTGAACTGCATAGCAAGACCCTGTCTCAAAAAAAAGGACAAAGAAAAAAAAATAGTACCAGATATTTCTTCTGATTCAACATTTTTAACATGTATTGCCTGAAGACTATATTGATATAGAAATTCAGAGAAAAAAAAATTCCCTTGCTATGATGACACAGTTCTATCGTCATAACCTACAGGAGTGAAGGTTAGGCCCCTCTAAATCCCACACTTTCCTCTGTGGCCCCTATGATCTCTGTGTATGTGGATTCTTCACAGTGGGGAGGGGACTTCTCAGTGCCCAGATTTCATCTCTTATTTTCTCTCTTGGGACCCAGATTTTCTTCAGTAGCACTTAGCATAACTGGTAACCATACTCTTCTTTGGGTGTTTGTATCCATCCTTATCATCTCTCATTATGTTATAATTTAATTTTAAGTGAATAAATAAATTATAACTTTTATGGCCAAATGTTGAAGTGGCAATATGCAACTCATTTTGAATTTTTATCCCATCTTTCCCTTCTCAAGCAGAAACAGTCAATAAATCTCCAACTCATTGCACTGAACTCTACAATCCAAATAATCCCTAGTCTATTAACCTCTGTTTATCAAACATTTGCTATTTGCTAAGCAATAGCTCACCCTCACCAACCTTATATCCCAATGAGAGAGAAATAGCTAATAAATAATTATATACTATGTCAGAGGATGCAAAATAAAGCATGCCAGTGGGAACTAGGGATGTAGGTAAAAGTAGCTGTTAATACAGGGCAATCAGAAAAACTCTCTTAAGTAAGAGAACATTTGGAAAGAAGAATTAAGGTAGAGAAATGGAAACACATGCAGTTTTTCTACAGGGTCAGAATATTCGGAGTAATAAGAAGAGCAAGTGAAAAGGCCTGAGGTGGCAGTGTGCTGGGTGTGTTTGAGAAAGAACAGAGAGAACCTAGTGAAACTGAGACAGAAAACATAAGAGATCTAGCGGGACCTGAGGCCAGTAGATAGCATCTTAAGGACTTTGACTTCAAGGAAAATGGAGGTCACAGAGAAAGATAAACACATGTCATTACTTGATGTGAATAACAGTAGCTTTTCAAAAAACTAAAACTTTAAAAGGGAGGTAGGTAGATATTTTTAGCCAGGTAAAGAAAACTGGAAAATACTTCAGGCCGAGAGAATGATTCCTGAACTAAGGAAGCAGAGGTAAAAATGCACCAAGTATGTTTTCAGGGCGGCATCGTTCAGCGTAGTGGACGTGGGTAGGTAGTGAAGAGTTGAGGTTATGGAGGCCTTGAACACCAGGTTAGTGTGCAAACTCCATTATGTAAGACATCAGGAGTCACTCAGGGCTCTTCAAAAATATGTGCACATCCAGCCTAGCCCCAGCAGCAAGTTTCACTAACCAACACCCATTCTTTCCCTGTAAGAAACAGATTTATTTAAATTCTGCCTAGAAATGAGAGTATATCTTTAAAAAGTATGAGTAACTTTTTAGTATGGCTATAACCAAAAATAACTGTTATGGCCGATTATGATAATAAGCATTTTCTCCTTGAGTTAACAGAATTCTAACTCAAATATAAATGAAGACAGATGTGGACATAGATGATTTCTATGGGCATTTTAAACACAAAAGTGAGCTCATACCCCACATTCCGTTCCCAATTCGCATCTCTCAGGCCCATCGCCATGTGACAGGGGCTCCTTGGATTTGCCTAGAAACTGTCCCAGAGCTGGGCAAGTCCCCCCAGGACCTATGGACTTTGTCTTAAACATCCTGACAGTTTCCCAGCCTCCCTGCAGCCCTGGCCAGATGGCTGATGGGTTGGATGATGTTCCCTGAGGCTCCTTTGAACTGGAGTTCATGCACCATTGACTGGCTAGTGGAGGAAGCTTGTTATAGAAAGAACACATCTTCTTCCTGCTTTTTCTCACTTCTGAAATTATCTCTGAGAATCAATATTCATGTTCATCAAGACCATGTTCATCGCATACAACCAGCTTCAAGCTCATTTCTTGAAGCGAGAGTCTATTGCAACTGTCCTGCATGAGTGAAATGATAACACTTTAGCCATCTCTTCCTTCACTTATTCATTCAGTCAACAAACATTTATCTAGTAAGAGACAGCAGAGCTAGGTGATCATCTATCCCAGCTTGTCCACAATGACTCCAACTTACCCTGCTGTTTCAATATCATCATGATTCTTTCTTATTCATTCTCACATGTATTTCAGTTCGACAACCAGTTATTTGGTCATCTGCAGCAGGGTGTAGTTTAAAAACATCTTTAAAGCCAGGATGACTGAGGACATGAAATTAATAGACATCTGTGGTCAAATTCTATTCTACTTCCTAACAGCCTTGAGCAAGTCACCTAATTTTTCTGTCTTCTTTTACCCATTTATAATCTGAGACTTGTTGCTGGGCATGGTGGCACATATCTATAACCCCAGCACTTGGGAGACAGAAAGATTGCTACAACTTTGAGGCTAGCCTAGGATACATGGGGAATTCAAGGCCAGCCTGAAGCACATAGTGAGACCCCATCTTGAAACAAAATAAAGTAAAATAAAACAAAATAAACTTTTAATAAGACCTATGCCATGGAGTTACTGTGAAAATTGGGTTACTCTACATAAAGCACTGTGAGTGAATTGGCAATTATTGTACAAAAACATATGCAGTTCTTTATTTCACAGAGATTGTGGCCTAGCAAAACCAGGATTTTATAAAGGACAGTAGTTTTATTAACATAGATACTAAAAGGTCATCACATAATACATTTTATTAGTACTTTTCAATGTAATAAAATTCTCTATCAAATTGCATAGAAGTAGAAGCCATTTGATAGGTAATAGATATAAAATAGGTTAGTCCAACTAAAAAATGGAAAATGATTAAAACTTAAGGATCTTAATGACATTGATAAAACTGTACACTAAAGTAGTGTAAATTAAAAGGAACTCTACTCAAACCAGCCCAGTGCAATTTGATTTGACATATTGAAATCACCGGCAGGATAAACTCCAAAATGGATAAACCTCTGAGAGAAAGGTGTGCTGCTTGTTCTTAATGAAATGGCCCAACAGTGAATCATTAGTCACCAAGCATGATCCAGCGCTGGATTACGAAATCTATTACTGGGTTATTAACAGTTGACATTCAGGAAGCCAGGGTGGTCCATGGACCACAGAATCCTGTGTGTGCTAACCTTTGCCCAAGAGCCAACCACAGGAAACCCAAAAGGCTTATCCTAAAGGTCTTTGAATTGCAATTAAATTACTTATTATACTTCTGGTTTTCTCAACACAAATCAAGACTGCACCCTTTTGTTTTACATAATTACACTCAGTTGTCAGATTTTAACAAAACATTATCTGTGACTTCTTAGATTAAATGTTCATTCATTGTTAGTAGTGAAGCGGATAATTACAGACACATCATGTAACCTACTAAAGGCACTTTGGTACTAGAAGATTTGATGTCTGATAAATGGTTCTAAATAGCAAGTAGTATATCCCCCTAGATGATGAAAGGGACAAGCAAATAAAGTACTATAACTGTGTTTCCTTCAGAAGTGAAAGGAACACTAGTGCTACTTAAAATGTAGTCTTAAATCTCTTGTGTGTACATAAAGTAAAATGAGTTTTATGTACCAGTTAACTCAAATTTATCTGCCATTTCATTTGTGCAGTAATTAAACTCTTATACTTAGTAATATAAGAAATGGTAATTAACCTCTTTGGAAAATGTTAAAGTGTTCCTAAATGTACAATAACTCTTCTTCCCCGTCTCATGACTTTCCCTCAGGTACCTCAGCTGCAATTATTCAGGTGATAGAGTTCCATGAAAAGAGGTCTATGCCTAGGAAAAGTGTTCGCCAATAACACAAACCTTGCTTCTCCAATAGCAAGATAGAAAAGGTTTCCTATTTCTCCCAGGGATGGCACATTGAACAGTGTAGCTCTATATTTTGCCTTGACATTTGCATTATATCAGCTGATCTGCCCTTCTTTATTTCAGCATTGCTGCAACCTTCATTAGGTACACATTCTTCAGAAATGTTCCTCTGAGGCCAGATATCTTTTCTTTGAGCAGTTTATTTTAATAACTTTCAGCAATCCTGCTCTCTGGACTATTAGTCCACCCAGTCCAGATTACTTTCTGCCAATCTACCCAACCAAGGTGTAAAGTAAGAATACCTGTTAGACTGTGCAATGAGGACTTTACTTCTACTGAAAGTTAAGGAAAATACTACCACTGTGAGTGTCATGCATTTACACTCCACAGCCACAGTCATTTTATGTCATGTTGTAGGACACAAATAATGAATCAGAACTAATTTTCTTCCTTGAAGGTATAAATGGAAGAGTGGACTGTGTGCATGTAAGAATCAGTTTCTTCCCAAGAATAAAGTTAGGGAGTTACAGGGAATGGTCGCTGGAGGTGAGACTGAGGAAGAAGGGACAGTGCTATGACTTTCCACACCAGTGGCTCCTAGCTACATGGAAGACACATTCTGTACCTATGAATGGGGACCAAAATAGGGAGCCACAAGTATTTTCTCACCATCATCAAACCTACACCCTATACTTCAGCTTCAAATATTTGAAACATAGACAGTTATTACATCCCACAAACGCATCCATTGAGATGACACTGGATACAATATTACCTTCCAGTATATAAGAAAAGACACCCGGAGGTATGCAGCCCTAGGTGATGGCCTACCCCTGTCTGGCAGCTCTTTGTCAGTTAGTAGGGAGGATGGCGCTCACTACTACCTTCTGTTTCTGTTTCACTCCATTAACTGCTAAAAAAAAATGCACTTGATACCTAAACTGTGTGACCTCATTTAGCCCCAGTGGCTGCAAAAGTACTAACCTCATTAAGTGAGGCATTATAAAGGGAACCACACGCTTCACTCCACGAAACCCGGAGACAGTGTTTATAATGGGACTTCTCCCCTACTCACAATGGGGACTGTGGGTGTAGTTCTTCATGCTGATCAAATGTGCAGCACCAAAGCAACAAATTTCAAAAGGGATGTGTTGCTTATTACTCTTCTCATTTCAAAGGCTTCGCCTTCTCAACCTTCTCCCTCCAACATCTCCACCTGACTTGAGCTCTATTGCAAAGAAATTAATAATGGAAGCCTAAATATTTAGTTAAAACACAACTGAACATCTAAAAATTCAGTGAAACATCTGAAAATGAAAAATTCAGCCAGTGTGGTGGCCTCCTGATAATTACCCATAGTATCAGTAACCCTCTGAGGCTCACTGACCCAGCGTGAAGAGCAGCAGACACAGGGCCCCTTGCCACCAAACCCATCTCCACACACCGAGATGAACCCATCCTGTCCAACACAGGGCCCAGGCACAGGTCTGCTGAGCACCAGGCCAGCGCTCATTTCCCTGTGCCACAGGAGCTGATGGCCGCTCTCTGAGTGGCCAGGAGAAAGCCAGGGAAGCACCAGAATCCTGAGCTACTAGAGGAGAAGCAGGGAAGCAATTGCTCACACACTGTGCAGAAATCTCACAATTTACCTGTCTCCAGCAGCTGTGGCCTCTAGGTCCGTGTTGCTCAGAAGTATATCGCCTAACTGTGTTCCAGCGGGAAAACTATTTAAAAAGCACCACACCAGAAGACCTTTTAAAGTTTAGTTTTGTTTTGCTTTATTTTGGTTTGTTTGGCTTTGTTTTATTTCTCAGAGCTGCCTCCATGGGTTTCTGGGCTGTGTGAGAGAAGCCTAAGTCTCTACTTTCTGTGATATTCAAGTCACACCTCGTCAGGTGGCAATCCACCCTTCTTCCTCTGGCCTGGGAGTCACATAGACTCTTTAGAATGGAAAATCAAAGTCACTTCCTCTTACTCACTGTGGTGCTCACCTCATTGTGCAATTCCCCACTCAGTGGACATGGATGTATGTCTGGTGGGACTGCGGGAGCTTTAGGAAAGGACGTAGCCTGTCCTCAGCCATAGGGACAACCCACTGACTGCCTGTAGTCCAGGGGGTTGAAGGAGATGGCTAACCTTTTCAGTTGAATTTAGCTGTGCCAATGGATCTAGAGGCATCATCTTCTGATCTTATGTATCTTGAGTTTTACTTTTAGTACCATTTTTCAGTAGAAACTTACTTGATATTAGACATTTGCATTTCAGTCAAACAGCCATGAAATATCCATCCAGATTGGATTCTGTCAAGAAGGATAACAATCTTTCTCTCCATCCTCCCTTCACTCCCTTCTTCTCCCCTCTCCTCCCCTCCCTCTTCTCTTCTCCCTTCCTCTCCTCCCTTCTTCTCCTTTCCTCTCCTCCCTTCCTCTCCCCTGCTACACACAGGAGATGAAATCTATGGGCTTCACTACTAATAGTTCCCCCTAGAGGCAGGAGAGTGCAACAGCTTGAAAATCTTGATTTTTTTCCATTCAGTCAGCACAAAGTGGTGCCACAGTTCATGAACATAATTTTTTCCACGATTCTGGTCACAAACCGAACTAGATGAGAACTGAATCAAATTCAGTGGTTAGGTTCAGTGTTGACCTTATGGGGAAATTTGATTTGGTTCTTGTCCTATTTGGCTTGTGGTATCACTGCATTTGATTTTGGTATTTTCTTGCTATTTTTCATATCAGCCTTCCTGCAAGTGAAAGCAAGGAAAGAACATGAGGAGTTCATTTTAAAAGTTTACTAAAGATCAGTAAAACTTTTACAGGATTAAAGCAAGAAGCAGGGCTGGTTCCTAGGATTTCGTATCTAATCTTCAGAGAGCCAAAGGCCTACTGTGAATGTAAACGGGAATAAACACATCAAACAAGACCCATGGGACTGTGTGATTTACATCTTATATGTATGATTTTATCTGAAGAGAAATGTCTTCTCTTTGTAGGCCTTTGGCTCTCTGAAGCTTAGATCATAACAAGATCAAGTTCTTTTCTGTAAGTGCCCACAACCACTACCATCAACTAAACTGTTTTCCTATCAATACTTCCAGTAATGATTAGTATTTAAAATCCCACTTGAGAATTCTTCTGATCTACAATTGTAGATTGAAATGTAGGTGTTTACATTTATAATGACTCCAGTGAAGGCTCACTACAGAGTATCAGCCAATCCTAAGGAATTGCCCAGGGACAGTGAGTTATAATAATTTGGCCTTAAACCCAAGTTTACCCAGATAGGTCAGTGTTGGATAATACTTCCTTTAGCTACACAGTGTGGAAGAGAAAATAAATAGGGAAAAAACAGAAGTAAAACACCCAGGACACCGACAGAGTTAAGAATCTACTGGTGCCAGTGTGTTTCGCGGAAAGTAGCTGTGGACGGCCTGCAACAGAATCACTGGAGCTGCTTATCAAAACTGTAGGTTCTTGAGCCTCACCAAGCAGAAACTCTGGAAGTAAACAGCAGACATCTGCATCTGTATCAAGCAGCCCAGTGATAGCATACCCTGCACAGAGCCATTCAACCTTCTGATGCTGGAGGACAATTATAGTGTACGGGTGGCATGTGTGAGGGGGTGTGTCTGGCACTGATATTCTTTCTGCTGTAATCACTGAGCAACCACATGGTTTCAGAGATTACTCACAACGTTCAAGAAAGTGTGAGAAAGAGGACTTTCTGCTGTCTGTGGCCAAGTAAGTACTGAGTTTGCTCTGCTTTCAAATCAAGAATCTGATTCACAGTGAAAAAAGAAGGGGTGGGAATAGAATAAAAAGAGAAAGCGAATTGGACTTGATTGACAAAAGTGGAAAAACTTATTGTAGGGCCCAGACAAAAAAACAATGGAGCAGGAAAAAGACCAAAAGGAAAAGGAAAACCTGGCCCCAATTCTTGCTCATTTTCCTCAGGCTTCCATGAAATGCTGCCACCCACAGCTTAATTACAGCATTTTCTGTTACATAAATGCTTAGCAGCAACTTACTTAAAAATCCTTAATGAAGGTTAAACGCTTCCTTTTCTAAAAATTCACAGCTGAAAATTTATCTAGCCACGTTTTCCAGCTAACTACATTCCACAGAAAACCCCAACTTATGTAAATGAATATAAAATTGACAACAGCACTCAAGGCTAGAAGTGCTGTTCGTCTGAAAAGAACCCCCCCTTGAATCTGCGGAGTGTTATTCTGCTAGGTTAGCATCAAGGCAATTATAAGATGGATGTGTTTTTGTTCCTCAGTCTCAGGAGGCCCAGGTGCTGAAACAATTGGCAGAGAAGAGGGAGCACGAGCGAGAAGTCCTTCAGAAGGCTTTAGAGGAGAACAACAACTTCAGCAAGATGGCGGAGGAAAAGCTGATCCTGAAAATGGAACAAATCAAGGAAAACCGTGAGGCTAATCTAGCTGCTATTATTGAACGTCTGCAGGAAAAGGTAATCGCATCCAAGTCCTAAGCAGACCGATCCCTTCATAGGCAGCCTAGCCGGGC